>JAWZYV010012302.1:0-306076 GCA_038373885.1 Cheiracanthium punctorium | reverse complement strand
ATTTCAAACTGCGTAAATTTGTGTTCAAGCATCACGTAATAACTGCAAAGGTGAAAAAATGATATATGGTGAAATGATAGGTGGTCACTCACCTTAAACTATAAGCATCTAATTAAAAAAAAATCCATCAGATTTCGAGATTTTGTGAAAATCGTTTAAAACTGAGTGAATCTTTGTTCCCGTATTACGTAATAACGACTAAAGCGAATGACATGAAATTTGGTCACACGATAGATGGTTGCTCAACATAAACTATAGGAGTCCAATTTTTTAAACATTTTTATTAGATTTTGAGATTTTGTGAAAATTCTCTCAAAATACGTTTATATTTCTTCAAACATCACGTAATAACGACTAATACGAATGATACGAAATTGAGTGATATGATAGGTAGTTGCTAATCTTAATTTATAGGCGTTGAGAGAGAGAGAGAGAATTTTTAAAATATTTTGCTTACATTTTGAGATTTTTCGAAAATCGTTTTAAAATTCTGAAAATTTGTTCCAGCATCACGAAATAAAGACTGCAGGGAATGAAACGAATTTGGGTGACAGGATAGGTTGTCACTCAACTTAAATTCTAGGCTTCCAATTTTTCAAAAATGTTGATTAAATTTTGAGATTTTGCGAAAATTATTTCAATATGCGTAAATATTCGTTCGCGCATCATATAATTACGACTAAAGCGAATGAAATGATATTACTTAGTTACTCTCTAACCTGTAATATTTTAACAATACATGAAAATTATAACTTCGCTTTCTTTACTTTGGCAACATACTACATCCATTCTGCGTACTCCTACAATGCTGACGAAAGTTCTTGCTTTTTGGAAATTTTCATTCACTAACCCGTCGAGGACTTCAGCTAGTAATATATATTTTCTTAAATGCTATTGTTTAATTGATATTAAAACCCCCGAAAAACGTGAGAAATTCAAAAGATGAATAAATAGCCTACAAAAAGGTTAAAGTAAACATACCTCCTTTAAAGCTTCCGTGTTTGTATGAAACGACCAAGGTCTAAACATCGCAACTTAGTTCAAATTCGTTTATATAGTGTTTCACGTCATATAAATAGTGTTACAAGTTAATACATATTTGCAATAATCTGAAGATAGCAAAATCTATATATAATTTTAAAATATACTAACTAAAAATGGTCTTTTTTTAAAAATAAAATTCTCTTAAATTTTTCAAGAAAAATGGGTAAGATTTTGCTGTTGAAACACAGAAAGAACTAGAATTAAAATAATTTTAAATTTATTGGAAATTACTCCATACAATCTTTGCCACATCTATTAGGTTCATCTTGTATATACAGGGGTTCGAAAGAATTAAGCTGCCCACTCTGTGGCCTCTAAATGTGTTCTGTTTGTCCAAACGAGATAAAATTTGAACTATAGATAATTAAAATGATGCTCTTGACATTTTTTAAATAAAAAATGGTACCAAAATTAATTAGTAGATAGAGCTATAACACAAATGGTATTATACCCATAAACTGAAAACCTGAAACATCATTTGCTTTACAGCGCATGTCTATTAGCATTGTAGTTTTGAATAAAAAGAGGGCGTATTCTGCACGAGCATTAAATACTTCTCTGCACTGTTGCTAGGAAAAGCGTAAATACACGCTAGGATCCCTTAGAAACTACTCCACGGAGCACTGTTGCCAGAAAGTTTTGATCATAAATCGCTAGAGGTTTCTAGAAAAGTAGCAAAAAGTCACCAAATAGCTGCCAGTCATTGGTAGTAATGATTATTTGCCAGGAGAGGACAGCTCGCGTCACTGAATGTGTCGCTTAGAGCTACATATACGTCCTTCCCGGAATTTCCCGCCACAATTTGGAACCTCATCAGAAGGTGGGAGGCTTCTGAATATTGGCACCCCTCGGAAACTGCTAGCGACCGCCGAGAGGACTTTCGGAACCACGGATTTAACGTGCACGTACACCGCATGTACACGGTGGTCTTTAGTGGTACGCCAGTATCGAACCCGCAACCTTCCGGTTACGAGTCCAGCGCCTTAACCACTGGGCTACCACGGCCCTATGGTAGTAATGTTGTAGAAAACTCGCAAATCCTAAAATTTAGTAGCATAATGCTTTCAAAAGCAGGAAAATTTCGGAAAAGTCGCCTTTCGCCTATAAGCCTGGGATTCTAGTGCATTCAATCGGCCTTAATCTACAAACACAAACACAAGCAAACACGCAAGGAAAAGCTTTATTTTGTTAAGTTTTAACCTTTTACAGACCGAATTCACATCCAGGAATATCTTATAAATAAAAATGAAATTCTGTTTGTTTGTTTGTGGATTTGATTCGTATACAAATCCACAAAAATGGACCTATCGGCCTGAAATTTAGTACAGATATGTAAAATAATATAGAATAACTCATAGTCCACTTTAAAACTTTGAAAGTCCACCCGTTCCCGGAATATAAGAGATTTTTTATGCTTTTCACGCAAAAATCTTTCCGTAATTGTAACCCCTGTAGTGAAAAAAGTGTGAAATAAGGATCGTGGTTGCCATGTGTGGCGATTTGCCGAATAAAATGTCGTTCGTATACAAATCCACAAAATGGACCTATCGGCCTGAAATTTAGCACAGATATGTAAAATAATATAGAATAAATCGTAGTCCACTTTAAAACTTTGAAAGTCCGTCCGTTCCCGGAATTTAAGAGATTTTTTATGCTCTTCACGCAAAAATCTTTCCGTAATTGTAACCCTGTAGTGAAAAAAGTGTGAAATAAGGATCGTAGTTGCCATGTGTGGCGATTTTGCCGAATAAAATGTCGTTCGTATACAAATCCACAAAAATGAACCTATCGGCCTGAAATTTAGCACAGATATGTAAAATAATATAGAATAATCGTAGTCCACTTTAAAACTTTGAAAGTCCACCGTTCCCGGAATTTAAGAGATTTTTTATGCTATTCACGCCAAAAGCTTTCCGTAATTGTAACCCTGTAGTGAAAAAAGTGTGAAATAAGGATCGTGGTTGCCATGTGCGGCGATTTTGCCGAATAAAATGTTTTAAATTCTCAAAGTAAAAATAAAAGAATAATAATGATTTTTTTTTTGTTAGTTTATATTCGTAAGGTTATTTTTTTTAAAATTATAATATCGTGTGCATGGGAATCAGAGCAGGAATGTAATGCTTTACACGCAAAACAATAAGAATTGAAGATTTCCGAGGCTAATAGGTAAATTATTTTAGTTGGCGAAAAAATAAAATGGCTCAATTGCGGATTTTTTGGAAGTGAGTTCTAGCGGTTTGCACAGATTTCGGCTTGGCGCAATTTATTGAGAGTTAAGGAAAATGATTTTTGAAAACAAGTGCAAAGGTTTTATTAGAATACAGCGTTAAATTTTAATGATCCGTGAAGAAATAATGCAGTTATTCAGGGATTTCAATTGATCTATCTCCAGAATTCTCGCCAACATGAGTACATTGATTTAAGTTGGGGGAATTCCGCCAAATTTTCAGAAAATTGAAATCTTTCATTTAGTACATCGGAGTAATGATGAATAAAACACGTTATAGTTGATAATTTTAAAATATTCGGCTGTATTAAGGGATTCAACTTTTCAAATAAAGGCATGCTTTACATTTTCGCGGTCGAACCATTTCCCATATATTATTGCTGCTTAGTCAATTGCTTCGAATGATTTCCTGAAAAAACGCTTGCAAAATGGCGTATGTTGGCATTTTGGTGAGGCTTAGATTTGAAACTGGATTTTATTTGAGACTGGGATATATAATCGACACTGGTTATAGATAAAAATGAATGTTGGTATGAGTGTATGAGGTTGAAAAACTCCAGCACAGTTGAGCACCGTTGCACCATGAAATTTGGTTCACCTAAGTCTTTTATCATGGAGAAGCTTTTTATGCTATCCGTTTTCCTCTAACATCCCACCAGGTGGCGCAGCAGAACGTCGAATTCTATTCCGTTTAGCCGTTTGCTATGCCTCGATGAAATTTGGTACACGCGAATATTAGAACACGGAGAATATTTTTCACTATCCATTTTGCTGTAACTTGCCGCTAAATGGCCAGCAAAGCATCAACTTCTATACCGTTCAACCGATCGGCATAAAATTTCTTATACTTACACATTTCAGCACGAAGAATATATTCTAACTGTGTTCCTTTTGATGTTACTCACCACTAGATGACACTGCAATGCATTATTATTTTAACTCGCCACTAGATGACGCTGCAGCAGGCCAAATTCTTGACCATTCAAACGGTCGCTATGAAAATCAGTATACATAGCTATTTGAACAATGAGAATATTTTGGCGTTATCCATTTTGCTATAACTCGCCACTTGACGGCGCTGTAGCAAATCATTACTTTAATTAACTACTAGATGGCCCTGCAGTGTATTACTTCTTGACTGTGCAAATGATCGTTATGAAAATTGGTATACAAAGATAGTTGAACACGGTCGCTATGAAAATAGGTATACATAGATATTTGAACACGGGGAAGAGTTTGGCGCTATCCATTTTCCTATAACTTGCCACTAGATGTCGCGTCAACACATGAACTTCAGGACTGTCCAGCCGATCGTCATGAAAATTCGTATACATCGATATCTGAATGCGAAAAATATTTTCGCCGTATCCGTTTTGCTAAAACTCGCCACTAGATTGCGCTACGCCGCATGGCTTTCTGCACCGTACAAACGATTGCCTTGCAATTCGGTATGCATGATTATTGGACACAATATAACGCGATATCCACTTTGCTATATCTGTTTATTACAATGAATAGTAATCACCACAAATCGTAATATCAAAAAGTCCATTCATTCCCGTGCGAAGAACGGGTACTTCAGCTAGTGTATTATAAAATACATTCTCAAAATATTTTGTTTTTCACGAGGGAAAATACAAAATACAAGATACAAATGTATTTTGAAAATACATGTATTAGCGATATTGCCCTACTCTGAGTTCAGGCGTATACATTCGACTCCGTTTAACGGAATAGCCAAAGTGTCACGAAGAACTATTCTAATAAGCCTGTTATTCCATTATCGGGGATCACAATGACTATTTACTGTGGTTTGTTGCACTGAAAATTTCATATTAAGGGAGATATTTTTAAACCGATATTCCATTAAGCGGACTCTACAGTATTAGGGATTCAAAATTACATAGCTAAGTAGGGTCGGAAACATAGTCTTCATGTAGCTGTTAAGATTCGCTTTGGAATAAGTGAGAACTTTCCGACCAAGGTTCATCAAAATCTATAATAATCTGTAATAATAAATTTTAGTCAACAGCTTTTTGTGATAGACCCATATCACAAAAAGTTATTGACTAAAATTCAAACAGGAATTAATTATTATAGTAGGGATTATATACTGATAGCAAAATTTACTATTAAACTGATTATTGTAACGATTATTAATAGGTAAGAGAAAACGACGTTTTTTGATATTCCGATTTCTTCTGTGTGCTACCTACCCTTAAGTACAGCGGTGGTCTGGGCGCTCAACTCCGTTCCCATAAGAACATGGCAAGTGAAGCAGCATCCAGATTGGCCAGTGCTCGGGAGGGTCAATTTCTTCTCGGCTCGACTGCTGTGGGACCATGAACGCTAATGAGAGTTGGTGCACGTAAAATTCGCCGTGGCTCCAATGTGCTCCAAGCTGTTAAATGATACCTCTGGGGGGTGCCGATTTCAGGGAGTTGGTCTCTCCTCTGGAATGGGCTCAAAATGAGGATTGCTCCCGTCATTTTAAACCCATTCCAGAGGAGGGACTAAATCGGAGCTAATGTCGGACTTCCTGCGACTGGTGCCTACTCTTACTCTACAACAAAACCTACTCTTAATCCATTTATGCCTAGTGTCCCTTTTTGGGGACGGCATTTTCGCTATTAGTCGAAAACGTTATTTATTTTTTCCTGGCCTTTATTCACGAGTATTGAACTTCACCTCCACAAAATATCTTAACATGACCCAATAGGATGTTCACATTTCAATTTTTATACACAATCATTTTAAAAAGAAATCATCCCTTGTTCAAGAAGTTGACGTGAGAAATTTATCTATTATTGATGGTATTAGCAAAAATCGCAGAAAGTCGCCAACTTTATAAGGCGAGTTTATGTGCAGAGAGTCGAAAGTACATGGGGTTTTTCTGGCCCATTTTTTAGGATCAATTCATATATTTTCACTCTACTGTAATATTCCACGCGAAAATTGAAGAAATAACTATTAAACAAACATAGAAATTCTGCAGGAGAATACATTAATTATTCAAAAAATCAAAGTCGGAAAACTACCTGCTGCTTGTACACGAATTAAACGCAAAAATATATAATTAAAAGGGATGATTCTTATGCTCAATTTTCGAGTCATTATTCGAGCTTTCTTTAAAATTACGAATGAAAGAAAAGTTCATGAGCCGAATATAATTTAGAATCTAGATATATGGAATAAATATACATCCAATATAACTGAACAAAAATCAGAAAAGTCACTAATGATAATTTATTTCTGTATTTAATAGACCGTAGGTGGTGCGTAATCTTGCCACGGCCTTATAAAGGGTTAAAGTTTCTGGGAACTCTTTAGAAAAAGTATGTATATATATTTTTAATATTTATGTAGGAAAATTCAATATTATATAATGTATTTCACTAACTGTAATGTACAAACATAATATCGATACATTATTTAGGGGCAAACTCAAACGTAGACCTAGAGACTTCAAACTTCATAAATTGAAGTTTCACACCAAAAGAAAGCAGAAAATACTACGGGAAAGTAAGTATTTTCAGACCTATTTATTTTTCGAGGCACTCTCTTGGTATATGTAATTTTGATGTAAGACGAACGATGGCCGAATAAAGTACAAGTGGGCGGATTTTCTTTTTTCTCCTTAGCTGTACAAAAAATTACTTTTAATTGGGCCACGGAGATTACAGAAAACAGTAATTTAGGAAAAGTACTCAATGAAATCTTAAATAATACATGTGTATAGCACATTATATTATTATAATCGAAATTGAAATTATTTTGGAAGTAAACAAAAAGGCAAATCAACGAGATTCGGTCCTGCAGTAGCCCAGTTGGCAAAAGATCGATTTCCATCAGAACACCGAAAGTGAAGCATCGCCGACCTTGGTCAATGCTTGGGAGGGTGACAATAGGACTGAAACGCTGTATATTTTAAATTCTGTTTCTTCATATCAAAAATGGATTCTTCTTTCAAGCAATTATGAGGCATTTGAACAGATTTTTTAAGGAATCCAGTGAACCTGCATGCAAGATAAATTGAACCCGTCTTTTCACACGATACACTTCAGGGGAGGGGAGGGGAGGGGAGGGGAGGGGGGGGACTAAAGTTGAAGAATTAAAATAATAATAATAATAATAAAATTGAAAATGTATTCGAATTTAGATAGTTGATAAACAGAATTTTACTGGAGCTGCTCCCGTTTCAACGAGCTTTTCTGGATGATTCACCATCGACATCATGACAGGAAAATGAAGTTCCTGTAGAAGATATTCATTTTATACGGACACTCATTTTACTTCTACTTGGATGGGAAGACTCATCCAAGTATGGGATCCTTGGATGTCTCCTTGGAAGACTCCTTGGATTCCCATCCTTGGATCTGAAGACTCATCCGTACATCAAACTAAGGCTGTTTCCAGATAAGGATATTTCTTTCCTTCTAAAAAGACAAAAAGTGGGCCATTAGAAAAAAACATGTTTGACATATATACTAAATTATTCAACATTTTTTAAGACAGTGCACTCTAAAGAATATGAAACACAGTCAGGAGCAGGCCCTAATTATTGCAGGAGCACTTGATGCACGTTCCCTAAGGCATACATGCAAAAACAGGTCAAAAATTAGAGTTCAGACCCATAGATAGAAGTGAAACACTTGAGTCAGCTATATATAGGTGCTCAATATGTCAAAAGTTCTCTGGCGCCAAAAATGGTATCGTCAAATCCAGGTCAAGAGCGTCTAGTTTTAAATAAGGCTTTTGCATATTTTGTCTTTTGATGCGTTAATTGGATAGTAGTCATTTAAATGATGAAAAAAAAAATTTAACACCCCCTCCCCCTCCCGACCAGTTCTCACCGAGTTCTCAATTGGGAATACTACTAATTTCTGACTATACTTTTAGGGTCTATAATTTGACAATAATTTTATGGGTAGTTTAAATAATAAAGGGAATATTAAGAATAAATCAAAGATTTGTTTTTAAATTTAAGTAAAGATGTGAATTAAGTTTGAAGAGTGGGTTGTATCAAGATATCTAAGTAAATATATATATATATATATAACTATGATTTATACATATGATTTTTTATACAGATCCCACTAATGATAGAAATTGCAAATTCTATTTTCAAAAATCAAGTCCTCTTTTAACTATAACTGCTAATTTTTTCACGTCAGTATTGATAAAATTTGATTTTTCGATAAATTTTTTATTTGATGTTCCCGATTCGGAACACTGGCCTGTAAAAGGTTAAAATTGTTATAACACACGCAGAAGAATTCCTTTTCAGCTGTCAAAAAATTCCATCGTATGAAGAAGATACCTAGAGGTGAAATGTCTCCATTTGCCCTAAGCAAGATAATACGTTAGAAATTCGAAGCAACTGAACAACTTGGCATTCTTCAGTCAAAGAACGAAAGCACATTCTGTCTTTTACCTCAAAAATGATGTCTACTGCTGTCAAATAAGCTAGCAGTCAGTTGTCTCATGGTAGTGTGAGTTTGTCAATTGTTTATCTCGTAGCAAATTAAATGTTTGTTTGTGTATTACTACGTCACATATCGGCAGATTGTGGTACTATGTTTTTTTAAATTTAATTATATTCAGCATTATTTTAGTTATACTCATTTCAAATTTTGTGTCATTTGGATCCGTAAAACGCAACCAAGAGCCTTCTGAAGCGGTCAACTTATTTCTTTCTAAGCCTGTATTTACTAAGACTTAGATTCAATCATTTAATTTAATCTACATAAAAATATTTAAAACAACACAAAGATCGTTATGTTAGATTTTAAACGCAGTGCTATACATTATTTAGATGCAAGGAGTCGGACACTGCATTCATAAATACAGTTTAGAGATTATAAAAAATCTTACGACAATTCTGTGCTCTTTCTCCAAATCATTACAAACTCAATCAAATTTAACGATTGATAATTAACTCTTATCACTACGAACGCAAACTTACATAGCATTAGGAGATTCTTTTCAGAAAAAAAAAAGACGAATAGTATAGAACAAGCATTTACCAATCCAGAATATGTTCAATCTTCCGCCTTTATTCAAACCATCTTAGTGAGGTACTTTTTCAGCCTACCGAATTTCCGACTAAAAGCTCCTATAAACGCTTTTATCTTGCTTTATTTTTGGCACTTAAGTGTTCTCCCAAAGTTGTAAAAACTTCTTTTAATGTCGTGAAATAACGCGATAAATGGAATGCCATTAAAAGAGCAGGGTGTTTATTCTCAGAGTGCTTTTTGAAAAATTGTATCGGATGCATCCAAAACTCATTTCACTTTCAATTATTCATTTCTTGCACCTGAAGTACTCTTTTTACCCCGGCAAAAATACCTTTGAAGTCGATAATGATGCAATCACCGATTTCCATTATTTTGGCATTAGGATACTTGCTTGAAAATGAAGGGACGGGGGGGGGTCGCTAAATATTTCCCAGGAATGCACGGAAAACAAAAATAAGCATTTAGGAAGATAATGAAAATATGTTTTATTATGCAATAAAAGAAGCAGTGCAAATGATCAAAGGAAACATGGAAGGGTTTTGAACAGAAGGGGCGTCATTATTATTATTTTTTTTTAATCAAGCGAAGATTTGAAGTAACGTGAAAGCACTAACGTAACGATAGTTTTAAAAATGAAAATACAAACCCGCGTTTTCTTCCTTGCTCTAATGTTAAAGGCTTCACTTTTTTAATGGTTCGTTATTTTCCATCAATCGAATTGGTTGTGTTAAAAACGTGTAGTTTATTTTTAGAAATGAGTATTAGTAAACGAAAAAATTGTAATTTTCATACAGGTTAAGGTGACTACTATTATCTCAACGGGCAAAACAATGCACTTATGTTTTCTAACATACAGATAGCTCTATCTACCGGGTAACACATAAATTATTTGTGACAAGTGAAGAAGAAGCAATGTCTGTATTCAAGCGATCACATTATTACGCGTCTAAATAGAATTTTTTGAAAAATTGAGTTTTATAACATTTGTTGTAAAGTAAGCACTAAATTTCCTATTTATTTAGATATAGACTCTTTCATGTACAGAAAAATGGCTTGGTTTATTGATCCAGAGGAGAACAATGATGATGACCGGTCCTGTGACCGGTCAAAAGTGCACCATGACTTTACGGGCACACTGTACATACACTGTAAGAAATAAATATAATTCTACAACAGATATTGCTGTAAAATGACACAGCGCAAGTGCTGAAGCTTTGGAATACAGCACTGTATGCTGTAAATCCACTCACGAAATGATGTAATGACGTTAAAATCCAATCACGAAGTACCTTGTACAACAAATCGACACAGTTTTTACACCACAGTCTGATGCCGTTTCTTTTTTTACACACGTTGTGCTGTAATCTAAGAAAATATATTTTGCAGTGTAGAAAATTACTAAAAATTTCTGTCAGGTACCTAAACTACATAGCCGGTCCACAAATTTTAAGTATTTTCGTAGTGTTTAAGAAATACTAGGCTATTGCAATGATTCCAAATACATACGGCTGCTTAAAAATCAATTTTTACTTTCATAGCTTCATTAAGAAGTAGCGCAGGCTGTTTAAGAACATTTTCTCGGTGACCTGAAATAAAGTACAACATTCATTACAGTCATTTCTATTTAAATTGGAACTGGTACTTTATATTTACTCTATAGGTCAACTCTTCATAAAATATTTGAAAACTCTTATGAAATAAACTATTCATCATCCTTGTGTTCTAATTTCCTCCATGCAACATCTAAATCTATTTCATCGCTGTGAAATCCGCCACTTCAGTACTACCCCGAAGTCGACAGAAATACTCCACCAATCAAATTCTTATTTCATTTGCGAATGTTAAATTTCTTTAATTGCATTCGGCAGAATTTGGCAAACTACCCGACTACAGTCATACGATCACGGAAGAGAGGATTTTAATTTCACGCCCTCTGATTAAATGTTTCATTAATCCACCTAAGAGGGCATCATATCTGCTTTAAAGACCTGAAGCTATTTTGCTCGAATTGAAATGAGATTATTCTCTTCATTGGCTCGCACTGTATGCGATTCGAACATCTTTCATGGTGAAACGAGAGGCGCTGAATTTCTCCGAGTGAATAATTGTAATTAGTGTGTTACTAGTTTCATTTTTTTCTTTTTCAGCCTAGGTCATTTTTCATGCCGATGAAATTTCGTCACAGACGACAAACCCAAGTCCTTTTTCTGTAAAAAAAAATGCTAAAACTGTAACTAAATTATTCATATTAAATTATTTCGTAAGCTAAGCTTTTTGAAATTTTAAAGGGAAAACAATAACAACTTTAAAAAATTAAACTTTTTCGTACTTAAATAGTGCTAAAAACGGAGAAAAAATTTAAAAAGTTAGTCAATGCATGCAATTTAAAATGCATGCAAGATAACTTTAAAGGAAAAATAAATCACAAGCTTGTCAGTTTGTATGTTTGTTACTCATTCCCACTAAAAGAGGTAGATGAATTTGGATGAAATCCCCCCAAAAAAACCAGTTCCCGTGAATTTTATGGGTTTCTAAATTTTGTGACACATTCTAAAAGCATAACATAAAACCGAATATCATGTAGGCAGAGACACTGGAATAAAATATAAATATATTACCATACTGTGATTCATGCAATGTGATTCAGTAATTGGTGAAAAAGTAAATTAAAATTCTTAAGAAATCACGGCCTAATACAGCTAAGATATATACTGTTTGAGATGGGAAAAAAGCTTAGACATAAAAATACGTGTATTTATGAAAAACTAAATAGATCAGGGCATCAGTGATTGACATTGGCTGATAATTTTTTAAGCAAATTATGCCCTAACACCTAATGCATCCGGATAACGAGGGTCTAAGTAGCTAGTAAATAAGTGTTTAACAGAATGAGGATTGAAAAATGGGCTATTTATAAGAAATAAAAATAAAAAAGAAAAAATAAAGTCAGGATTCTTCTCCTGAAAAGGCTCTGACAGGATGCCTTCTCGAGGAAAATGATATAGAAGATAACAATTTATCTGCGAGATTTAAAAAAAAATTGTTAACCACCAAAGTCAGTTTTTATTTTTTTCTGAAGAACTCTGTAAGTGAATCACATAATATAAAGGAGACACACAATGGAATCATTACTCTTTAAGTTTCGAGTACATGCTATAGAAATGCATGATAAATTAGCCTCACTCAAAAATAGATATCTGTCTTCCATATAGTTTCTATGACTTTCGATTTTATAATTTCTACATTGTGTCCGAAGAAAACAGATAGTGATATTGGTATTTTCTTTATCATTCTTTCTCCTGTTGGTAGGTGCTATTCCCAAATTTTCTTTCAACAATTGTTTATTATTTGCAAATGCGTATAATTTCAAGTGTTAATGTACCACCGTCTGAGTCATAGCGTTATTGCAATCAGAAGTCATTATACCAAGTTCAAAATATATAAACAGGATAAAAGCTTTGTTTACAGAATTTTGTCAGACTATAACAGCAAACAACGTCTGTCCTGGAAATATGAGGTGAACGTGTTATAATCACAGGTGCAAATACTATGATTTCTGTATAAGGTGATACAATATTTTCTTCGCAGTTCCGTGGTAACCACGACGAAATATTACACATTGTAAAATCACTATTGCTGAAAAAGTTTGGATTTCGACGAATTTTCTATGCTTCACTGACTTTCACTAAGCAGATACTGCGACAGATTTATATCAAAACTTGTAAATCGGATGAAACTTGGTGGAAACCTACTTTCCTCAGGATTGTAGTCACCCCTTTCTGTTTCTTTAAGCCAGTCATGGGCACAGATGTTCTTAGCATATTACTTCATTGAGGTCGCTACATCACAAGTGAAAAAAGCCCTTCAGTTAAAATTTGTTATCAGAAAGACCAAAAAGGTAAAGTCTTCAATTCACTACCGAGCAGTATCTAAATGAGTATTATCAATTTGTTCTTTGGTAAGTATAACACACATATCATTCCAAATTTCGAAACTGGGAAGAATTACCACGGCATGAATAGTTACGTTTTGTTGAAGAGACACAACAAAATTCTTTCTTTTGCGCATCAAAAATTCTTACCCAGAACCTCAATATAATGCATTTCGAGTTCTAGATAAAAATGCAATCATTTTATCGTATCTTCTTTTTTACGATCCAAAAGGGAACGCAATCACCGGAAATAGCTGGCTCTGTCCCTGTTTTTTCACAGCTTACTTCTCATATCATGATAGTGTGCGGTCGAACTGCCCAGTTCTTTTATTGCAAACATGTCCATGAACGTGAAACAATTAAGGTCGGACGTTAAGCGAGAAGTAAACTCTTGTCAGCATACTGAGAAAAAATAGGGGGGAGGAGAGGAATATTTTGTTAATAACTTTTTTTTTTGGATATGCCACCTGAGACATAGTTACTTTAAGTTTCAATTTTTATAATAAAAAATAAATAAAGACTTTTGCCAGTGAAATGTTTTGCTAAACAAAATTCATTTTGGAGGACTTCAATTGAGAACAAAAAAATTCTGCAGATATTGCCTTGGCTTCACAAAGTTTTTTATCATTTACTAAAATTCCATGGGTTGTCTTTCGATTACGGTCCATAATACTTTACATTTAAAAATGTATTTACATTAAAGTTTATATTATCGCAAGCATTGCATTCTTAAAAAAAGAAATCTTATAAATAAAAATGAAATTCTGTTTGTTTGTTTGTTTGTTTGTTTGTTTGTTCGTTTGTTTGTTTGTTTGTTTGTGGATTTGAGTGGTATACAAATCCACAAAAATGGACCTATCGGCCTGAAATTTTGCACAGATATGTAAAATAATATAGAATAAATCATAGTCCACTTTAAAACTTTGAAAGTCCACCCGTTCCCGGAATTTAAGAGATTTTTTATGTTCTCCACGCAAAAATCTTTCCGTAATTGTAACCCCTGTAGTGAAAAAAGTGTGAAATAAGGATCGTGGTTGCCATGTGTGGCGATTTTGCCGAATAAGATGTTTTAAATTCTCAAAGTAAAAATAAAAGAATAATAATGATTTTTTTTTGTTAGTTTATATTCATAAGGTTATATTTTTTTCAATTATAATATCGTGTGCATGGGAAATCGGAGCAGGAATGAAATGTTTTATACGCAAAACAATAAGAATTGAAGATTTCCGAGGCTAATATGTTAAAATTTTTTAGTTTGGCGAAAAAATAAAATGGCTCAAATGCCGAGAAAGTGAGTTCTAGCGGTTTGCACAGTTTCAGGCTTGGCGCAATTTACTGAGAGATTAAGGAAACGGATTTTTGAAAACAAGTGCAAAGGTTTTATTAGAATACAGCGTTAAATTTTAATGATCCGTGCGAAAATAATGCAGTTATTAAGGGATTTCAAGCGATCTATCTTCAGCATTCTCGCGATTTTGAGGAGGATTCTAACGCTTGGCGCTATTTATCGTAATTTAATCGTCTGCTATTTGGGTTATGAATACACCTGCGTATAAGTTTTTGAAATTTTCATTCAGTTGGAAAGAAAGGATGTTAGAAATATCAATTTTAATTTTGTTTAATCACACTCATGAATAATGATACACTTTTCAACTTAATGAAAGAAGGAACGGAAATAGGGAATACCCATGGATTATAACTCTTTTTATATATAGCACTTTAGTGCGTATTTAAAAATCTGAAAGTGTGTCAGATTTTCTATGATTCTAGCGCTTGGCGCAATTTAATGAGAGGGTATTTTTAAAAACAAGCGTAGGTTATCTTATAAATAAAAATGAAATTCTGTTTGTCAATTTGTTGATTTGGGTAGTATACAATTCCACTAAAATGGACCTGTCAGCCTGAAATTTTACACAGATATGTAAAATAATATAGAATAAATGATAGTGAACTTTAAAACTTTGAAACTCCACTTAAAAACGCTTTCCTCCTGAATGGTTCTCTTAATTTCCGTTCCCGGAATTTAAGAGATTTTTATGTTCTCCACGCAGAAAGCTTTACGTAATATTAACCCCTGTAGTGAAAAAAGTGTGTGAAATAAGCATCTTGGTTGCCATATGTGGCGATTTTGCCGAATAAAATGTTTTAAATTCTTAAAGTAAAAATAAAAGAATTATAATGATTTTTTAGTTTAATTTTAGGTTATTTTTTTAATTATAATATCGTGTGCGCATAAGAAATGAGAGTAGGAATGAAATGTTTTATACGCAAAACAATGAGGATCGAAGATATCCGAGACTAATATGTAATTTTTTTTAGTTTGGCGAAAAAAAAATGGCTGATAGGCCGATTTTTAGAGAGTGAGTTCTAGCGGTTTGTACAGTTTTAGGCTTTTTGGCGCAATTTACTGAGAGCTTAAGGGAATAGCATTTTTGAAAACAAGTGTATAGGTTTTCTTAGAATACAGCATTAAATTTTAACTATCCGTGCAAAAATGATGCAGTTATTAGGGCATTTCAAGCGATGTAGCTTCAGAATTCTCGCCAATTGACTACATTGATTTAACTTGGGGGAAATCCGCCAAATTTCAGAAAATTGAAATCTTCGCATTTAGTACATCGAGGTAACGATGAATAAAACATGTTATAGTTGATAATTTAAAAAATGCGGCTGTATTAAGGGATTCCACTTTTCAAATAAATGCCTGGCGGTCGAACCATTTCCCATTTTGAATGCTGCTAAGTCAATGCTTCGAATGATTCCCTGAAAAAACTCTTGCAAAATGGCGTATGCTGGCACTTTGGCGAGGCTTAGATTTGAAACTGGATTTTACTTGAGACTGGTATATACGTATAATAAGACTGGTTATAGATAAAAATGAATGTTGGTATGTGTGTAGGAGGTTGAAAAACTCCAGCACCGTTTCACCGATCACCATGAAATTTGGTTCACCTAAGTCTTTTATCATGGAGAAGGTTTTTATGCTATCCGTTTTCCTCTAACTTTTCACTAGGTGGCGCAGCAGAACGTCGAATTCTATTCCGTTTAGCCGTTTGCTATGCGAATATCGTCCAACCAATTTCGATGAAATTTGGTACACGCGAATATTAGAACACGGAGAATATTTTTCACTATCCATTTGCTGTAACTTACCGCTAAATAGCGCTGCAACGCATCAACTTCTATACCGTTCGACCGATCGGCATAAAATTTTTTATACTTACACATTTGAGAACGAAGAATATATTCTAATTGCGTTACTTTTGATGTTACTCACCACTAGATGGCACTGCAATGCATTATTATTTTAACTCGCCACTAGATGACGCTGCAGCAGGCCAAATTTTTGACCATTCAAACGGTGGCTATGAAAATCAGTATACATAGCTATTTGAACAATAAGAATATTTTGGCGTTATCCATTTTGCTATAACTCGCCACATGACGGCGCTGTAGCAAATCATTACTTTAATTAACCACTAGATGGCCCTGCAGTGTATCACTTCTTGACTGTGCGAATGATCGCTATGAAAATAGGTATACATAGATATTTGAACACGGGGAAGAGTTTGGCACGATCCATTTTCCTATAACTTGACACTAGATGTCGCGTCAACACATGAACTTCAAGACTATTCAGCCGATCGTCATGAAAATTCGTATACATCGATATCTGAATGCGAAGAATATTTTTGAAGTATCCGTTTTGCTAAAATTCGCCACTAGATAGTGCTACGCCGCATCGCCTTCTGCACCGTAAAAACGATTGCCTTGAAATTCAGTATGCATGATTATTGAACACTATATAACGCGATATCCATTTTGCTATATCTCTTTATTACAATAAATAGTAATCACAGCAAATATTAATATCAAAAAGTCCATTCATTCCCGTGCGAAGAACGGGTACTTCAGCTAGTAAATAAATAAATTGATAAATCACTTTTTCTTTGTTTTAAAAATACGTTCATTTTTCATTTTATTTCTTTCTTTAAAGATTGTCATGGAACATGGTTTACTTAACTTAAATAACCCAAATGAGATAAAAACGCACAAGCAATGGAATATTTTACAGCACAAATGTCATTTATGCATACATGTATAATTGATTTATTTGTACAGGATTAGTTCATTTAAGCATTTAGCATAATTACTACCCACAGAATGCAACAACTATAATTATTGTGTTAGTCGTTGCAAAAAGGATGTTCACCATTTTCAATAGGACGCTTTGTACAAGGAATGTTAATAACTTATTTCGCGAAATTCCACCCATACTTTCACGGACATTAGCTCACGGCCGACAAACCGAAGCCATAAACTATTTGTAAACATCTGGGAAATTATTAATAAAATTATGTTAAGTTGTGTGTGTATTCATACAATGATCACTCTGAAATCTACTAAGGACTATTTAAACGGTTAAAAGTCATGCAAACAATTCGTAAGCAGTATGACTTATATAACTTTATGCTCACGCTCAGGTAGAAAGGGCATGTCAACCGAAAATGCATTTGCGAAGGCGCATAGAGAAATGAAAACAAGGAGGACAGCTCTATTTGACAGTGAAGGCAACCGATCCGCCATATTGCTTAGACCACATTGCAATATGACAGCGTTATTCTGTGGTAACAGTTCGAATTTTAAAGAAGTAATGGCGCCAAAGTTGGCGCCAAGAATGATTACGTATTCGACATAACTGTAAAACTTTTAACTTCAGAATGCGGAGATTGTATTTAGAACTATTGCGACATATAATTGCGCATCTTTACTTTTTAATCCGTAAAATCTTGCATCTTTCACTTTTATTTAAAAAGAAACAAGCTAAATGTTCCGCCATACTTAGACCAACATTCATACCTCTATGCCAGAAGGTTTTCAAAAAGCGTTATTTCAATCTTTAGAATCGATTGCGATGTGGTTAGAAAATATTTTTCGAAAACTTGCGGGATCTCTTTCGGAATTCGTATGTGGAAACTTTCCGGATACCGATATCGGATTCCGATATGCTCAGAATAGCATCCCTAGGTGTCCAAAGATTTGGTATTTGTGAATGTGTTAAGATTGTAATTTGAGTACAGGCCAACTCCTCTTTAAAGGTCTTCTCTCAAGGTATCCCACCCTTATGGCTTTATTCTCCAAACGCTTGACACGTGGAATAATCCTAAAACGCGTGTTAAAGTCATCTGTAAGATATCTTACCTAAGACTTTAACATGTCACGCAAGTTTGGATTAAATCGCATGTCAACTGTTTGGTGAAAAAAGTCGTTAGAACTTTAGTTCTTTTGTAGATAAATTTCCTTAACAGCGGCTCATTGCAGGCATTTAATTACCCAAGGTTTTCGATTTTTTAATGAAAATTACTTTTTTTAACTTACGAAATAGCTATTTCATATATATATATATTACAATGGGTGAGCATTTGCTGCTAAAAACCTTTGCCACTACTAAGGACCGAGCTACTGGCCGTTTCACTATGGGGGCACCCACTGGGCGGCCAGCGTTATCCGCTATAAGTGCCCTAATAATTTTTAGCCAATCCCAAATGGAAGACTTAGCACCTGAAATCGGCACCCCCAGAGGAATCGTTTGAACATGGAGGACATGAACAGATTTTATGCGTACCAGCTCCCAATAGCCTACACGGTCTCACAGCAGCGCAGCCGAGAGAGGTTTCCACCCTCTCAAGTACTGGCCAATCCGGAGCTGCTTCACTTTCCGTGTTCTTACCGTAACGGAGCTTAGCGACTAGGCCACTGCGGTACAAAAAGTTCTTATATATAGTTACTGTAATATATCTAGCAAACTTGAAGGAATGCTTGCTTTCAATCCATTTGTGTCTAGACATTTTTACGACTTTCTTCGATTTTTGCTAATGCCAGCAATAATAGATAAAGTTCTGATGTCAGCTTCTTGAACAAGGGATGATTTCTTTTAAAATCATTATGCATAAAAATTGAAATGTCAACATCTACTTGCAGGCGCGTAGCCAGGAAAATATTTCGGGGGGGGGGGGGGAATATGAACTTATATGTGTATAAATAGACGGAATTTCATCACTAATCCAAACATTTCGGGGGGGGATATATCCCGATATCCCCCCCCCCTGGCTACGCCCCTGTCTACTTGGTCATGTTAAGATATTTTGTGTAGTTGAGGTTCAATACTCGCGAATAAAGCCATGAAAAGTAAATAACGCTTTCGACTGGTAGTGAAAATGCCGTCCTAAAAAAGGGACGCTAGGCATTAATGGGTTAACCCTTTAACGCGCAGTGTTCCCGCTCTGGAAACATCAAACTCTGACGTTTTGACTGCTGTCAGTCACGAAGAATATATTTGATTTCTATAAAAGATAGTTGCGGGTGACATAGCTCCACCAGAATCTTTTACTTTACAGCACGTCATTTCCCGTCAAAAAATTGTGATGATTATTTTTAGCAGCACTGACATCTGCTGGAAAATGGAAGAATGCGAGAACAGCTGGATAGATTGCCCAATGCTGAAAAAAGGGCAGGCGTTGCCATCGCTCGACTTAACTACCAGCAAGATGGCAGACGATCGAAACGTTCATCGCGTGCCATAGATCTAGAGACCCTTTTTTTGACGCAGCTGTCGTCAAAAGCCAGCCAGCTGTCGTCAAAAAAGGGTCTCTAGATCTGTGGCAAGCGATGAAAGTTTCGATCGTCTGCCATCTTGCTGGTAGTTAAGTCGAGCGATGGCAACGGCTGCCCTTTTTCAGCATCGGGAATGGTTTGCGCCTCAAAGGGTTAAATAACTTGCTATAACTTCAATACATGACTAAAAATACTGATATATACTGTGGAGATTCAGGCTAACAGTTTTATTCGCAAATGAGAATCTCCAAAAGTGTTTTCTAAATATTTTAAAGTAAATACCATGCAATCTTTCGCAACAGATAAGGCGCTAATTACACTTTCATTTGATTAACGAATGGCGGCACCACTAAAGAAAACTTCTTTTTTTTTTTCTGCTGGTAAAACCGGAGAAAATACCGTACCTGCACTAAGTGCTCGTGGATATTCCTACTGGGATTGAGATAAGAAATTCGGTCAACTTTATCTAGTAGCTTGCAGTTTTACGATCCTTGCAACGTAATCTAAAGGAGGGCGAGTTTATTTATCTTGACTTCTGCACATTATGAGCCTGATGTGGTCAGCTGAAAGCATTTTTACTGCCAGCATGTCACGAAAGACAGCCCCCGGGGGAGTAGGTGCACTCACCAGGCGAAAAATAGTTCAGCAGGGCTTAAGCACACGAATTCTATTTTATATTTGTTAAGGTTCTTTAAAGTAGCAGTAAATTGTTTTCGAATGTTTTCCATTTTGATAATCTACGTCAGCTTGATTCAAGGTTTATGTAGGTGGGAAATTATCTTAAGAGACTGTTTTAAGAAAGAAAACTAAAATTGAAAGAATTTATTGTATAATGATATTTTATTTATTTGAAGCTAATTAGTTAATGACCGAAATTGACCTAAAGACCTTTTAGTGAAAGAAAACCAAAATTGAAGAAATTTATTGTAAAATTATTTTTCCTTTATTTGGAGCTAATTATTTGATGTTTGCTAGTAATGGATGCACCTTGAATAACTTTTAAAGTAAAATATAATACAACTTGCTGCGTTTATATATATATTATATATATATATATACATTCCTTTTATTCTTAATATATATATATATATATTAAGAATAAAACGAATTTTGCACATTCAATTAGGGTAATTCATGCAGAAATCGACCACTAGACCAAATATTTCGTTAATGCACCTCTCCATAAACTTCACAATCTCGTATACTGACAGACATTTTGCATAGCATGACATTAGCTTCTGGAGAAACATAGTACTTTTCAAGCTAATAATCAATTTTGCTGTTTGTAACCCAAATAATTTTTTCATATAGTTATAATAATAAAACTAAAGGTTTTGTTTTTTGTGTGTAAAGTATCTTCTAATGATAATGTTATCTTAAAGAATATATAGGCTTCCAAATAACCTAAATGACTATAAAATCCCTAATTTGGAGTCAGGATCGGTTGTACTTCTCACCCAGACAATAGGGAGAGATCAATCCGGATCATTCAAAAATTTATGTTAGTCATGGGTCCAAAGACTGAATGTCAACTTAGAATTGCATGAGATATGTCGTATTTATGGGAAATCCTATTTTATTGTGCAAATATGCTTATCTTATTGGTGTGGGAGCCCTTCATCTGAATCCACCCATGGGAGAGATTGATCGTGCATCTCGAATTTTTGAATTTTCAGGATGACTGTAGAAGGGAAACGAATGTATGGAATCAGGCGAAAAATACATTGAGACGAAACAAAAAGTAGATTTTGAACATTATTGTATCTTGTTTGTGTTGCCTTTTTGAAGGATGTTCATGCTTGGATGTAACATGCGATTGTCGGGGAAGATATTAAATAGAAAGAAAGAAAGTACTGCAAAACAATCTTAACTCATAGTATAAAAACATTTTCAGACAGTGTTTGAATCGAAGAAGAATTCAAGAAACACATTTCACTTTCATATTTTTAAAAGTCATAAAATAATTCATGTAAGCTTAATATTATGCAAGTTAGTTGTACGTTAATTTAATTTTCATGTAATGAAATTAAAAGTTTATACTTTTAATTATTTTTAATTATTTCAGTATGCTGTTGTGGTCAATCTCATCTATCCACGGTGTCCATCTCACTCTTAGTAGTAACATAGACCACATAATAAATACTTATAATACTTAAATATATACATAAATATATAAATACTTAAATATATATATCAGAAATTCTCTTGAATATATGGTCTTCTGCATCAGGACTTTTAATATGCACATTAGGGTAGATCGAAAAAAATTTTTTTTTCGAAATCTTTATCTCCTGAGGTCTCAAAATTTGTATATTGAAATGAATAAGACGATTGTAAAATTTGAATGTTCTACGACGACGTCTTGGGGTTGCGCATCGAGCTTAAAATTTAGAAATTTTTAAAAATATGACTTTTTTAAAAAATCGACCAAAAATATTCTTTTCCGAATTATTATCTCCCGAGGTTTTAGGAGTTGTATATTGTTAAGAATAACACGTATGCAAAATCTGGAGGGGCTACGACAATTTCTAGGAATTGCACATCGAGCTTGAAATCTATAAATATCTGAAAATTACGTGTTTTTTGAAAAAAAAAATATGTTGAAAGCAAATTTTATTTGTTAAAAATAATTTGGTCCTTTTATAAGTTAAAAATGTTCAGAGAAGCTCAGTAAATCACAAAAAAATGACTTTACGAATAGTTCGATACAATGCCCACATTATGCGGTCGTTTCGTCTTGGGCGCAGTACGCAAGCTGTGCTCTAGGTCTAGACAACTAGTGCCGGTTTGCCTACCGAGTGATGGCGATGCACATGTCTCGTTCGGTTAAACCAGGCACGAGATATTTCGTTGAAACAGACATTAAGTTTAAGGCTGTTCTCCGAAAAAAAAGAACTCTGATTTTAGTCTTGGTACACAAATTAAAATAAACTAATAGCACCATGGTCTCCAAAAAATTCCAGATGGTTCTTCATAATCTGTTTTACACGCTGCTATAAGCAAAAACGCTGTAGCTTTTGTGAAATTTTCAGAAAAAATTCTTAAGCATAGATCTGAGCTGCAAGATTTTTCGAAGAGTGACACGCCTTGCGAAAATTTAAGATTTTAAAGAATTTTTTCTAAAAGTTTTGAAACTGATACATATTGGCCTGTCTTCGCAGTATGTAATACAGCTTGTAAAAAGACAGTTTCAATATTTTGAAGTGCCTGGCATAATTAGTTTATTTGTAATTATGTACCAAAATCGCATGATTTTTTTCGAACACCGTTAACGTTTCAGATAGATGATTCTTCCAGTTTACTCTCAAGAAAGCTAAAAGGTAGTTGCCTTGTACTGCTACGATTCTGAATAGAGTGAAACTGATTTCAACAGGACATGGTACAAAATTTGGTGTTCTCAGAACTAGGAATATCGAAAGAATGACCTTGTATCCAAGTTACCAAACGGAGAATACATACTGGTACTTCTATCTTGCACCTAAGAAGACAAATTTCTGAATAAAGGGCAGGATCCACCGGAAGAATTAACCTTATATGTGGCGATCAAAAAACCGGAAATTTGGATCAAGAAAAGTATCCCTACTGTGTCAATCCAAGGAATTCAAGAGATATTTAGAAAAGGGCATGAGCAGCTAAGTAAATCGTACGTTAGAGACCGACATGAGGAATTGTTTATGAAGAAAGTGGGAAAAACGCTCTCTTATCGAGCTATTGAATATCGCACTTGCAAATGTACTGACTTTTCCCAGAGCAGGTGTGGCTCAGAGCTTCACATACCTCACGGAGCTAGATATGTGAAAATCCATGCAATTGTAAAGAAGAAAAGTTATGGAGAATGACAGAAAAGTTGAAAGGTTGGAAAGAGAAATTTCGAGATTGACGGAGAAAGAAGTGAAAGTTCCAATATCCAGTCTCTAACTTTAGTCATTGATTTGGAAAGTGAAAATAACGAAAGAGAAGTACGAAAGACTGAAGAAAACGCTGAATGCCTA
Source organism: Cheiracanthium punctorium (assembly GCA_038373885.1). Lineage (NCBI taxonomy): Eukaryota > Metazoa > Arthropoda > Arachnida > Araneae > Cheiracanthiidae > Cheiracanthium > Cheiracanthium punctorium. Next base: position 282,250 of record JAWZYV010012302.1, on the reverse strand, counting down.
TCTACTACCACTTTGGGAGACGCGTTCAAAAATGACCAAGTTCGAATAAAAATATCAGGGCTTTCACAAGTCTGCGACACAAAGTTTTTACGGACTAGGCAGCAGCAGCTCTCGTATCAACTTTATTTCACAATCTAGAAAGCGGAACTAATGCAGATGGAGAGAAACCTTCTCAACTGATTCTCGACCCATATAAAGTTAGAGGAAGGCTGAGATGACTCGCAGTGAAAGAAACGGAAGAAGGCTTTAAAATTTTCTTTGGATTGTGTTTTGATAGGAGGAAGAACAAAACCACATACATAGAAAAATTTGTTGATGGCAAATTACACCCAAGTGTTTGTCACAAAGAACATATCTCGCTGATAATGGAACCTAGTTCAACATACTTTGGCCATATGTCACGATGTGATTTTAAGAATTTCACTGGAAATTTTGGAGAGTTTGACACGAAATCCATTGATCTTGGGATCCTCACATGCATTGGTGGTGGTATCGAATCATCGAATTCTGGAAAGAACAAAGGCGTCATCCGAAATCTAGAAACGCAGTTTTCTAATCTAACTAAATCTCCGCATTATTGTTTTTGCCAACTTCACACCGTAGCAAACAGCCACTCCGAAATTTGCTGTCCATCCATCTATCAGATGATGGTTTCTTACAATCTAGAATATTACATTAGATATAAAATGTCACAGTTTGATCTGAAGTTGGGCTAGATTTCAAACTCGGTGTGCAGCTCCTAGAAATTGTCACAGCCCCTTCAGATTTTATATACGTCTTATTCATAACAATATACAACTTGTGAAACCTCAGGAGTTTAGTAATTCGGAAAATAATTTTTTAGGTCAATTTTTTTAAAAGTCATATTTTTCAAAAATTTCTAAATTTCAAGCTTGATGCGCAACCCCAAGACGTCGTAGAACATTCAAATTTTACAAATTTTGTATTTATATCAATTTACAACTTTTGAGACCTCGGGAGATAACGATTTCGAAAAAAATAATTTTTCGATCTACCCTAATGCACATTATACATTACAAAAAATTAAAATGCATGTAAATATATGGCTTCTGGAGAACGAAGAAGATGTTGGTCTATCTTTTTCGGAATAAACCTAAATGTATTCGTAAGTTGGAAACTGTGCCTGTATTTGAGGCAAGCTTTCCGTCCTTCCAAAAGTGTACAGATATTATTAAAAAACCATTTGAAAATAATTATTGTCGTGCATGTGAATATAATCTTCATTCTCTTTAATAGAAAATTATGTTTGCTCAGTTTTATAAACGTCAATAGAATCAAAGCCCTTTTAAAATATTAAACTAATAATTTTAAAAATAATGCAAGGAGGAACTCATTGGCTGTAACAATTTTTGAAAAGTATTTCAAATTTTTAAAATAATCATTACATTCTATATCACTTTTTCAACACATATTTAAGTTAATTCATTTACATTTTTAAGAAACAGTAATCAAAACCAAATATCAAAAATAACTTAAAATATAATATCAGAAATTTCAAAATTTACATATTTATGAAAAAATTATGTAATAATTAAAAGCAACGAAAATTTTAAAATTTTGCCAAACTTGTAAAATATTTAAATTTTTACTTTATTCTGTTGTAAATTACTAGAATTTAATTCAGATAACTTAACTGATTAATGGAAGATAAATATTTTTTTATACCTAAATTTTCATGAGAAATTATCGTCCTTAGTAACTTAATTATGTTTAATAGCTAAATATTTTACCGAAGTAAAGACGTAACTAACACAAAGCTTAATTTATGTAAATTACAGATTTTTATGTTAGAACTAAATGAGCTACAGTTATGTGTTGCATCCAGAAAATCACGGATTTTTTTTAACTCCCCCAGAGATTTAAGTAATTAAACACAGAAATTAGTTTTTGAAATAACAATATATCAAATTTCACGAAAGCATATTATTTTTAAGTACTATTATTAAGTAAGACAGAAGTTTATCTACAGCGAATGCCGAATTAATGAATTACATTGCTGGCTTCCGACAAAATGAATTAGTAAAATAATTTATAAAACTAAAATTTTAGTGATGTCATAGTAAATGAAGTTGTTTATTATAATGCATAATTTTACAATAAATCGTTGGAAGTACGTTAAGTTAAAAACATTTTTTAGGTTTAACTGTGAGAAATGCAGAAAATCTTCTTTTGATATTTAGTCAAAGGAATAAAATTAAATTAAAAAAGCCACGGAAATTTATAAAAGTAAGGATTTTACAAACTTTATATTTTTATTAGGATGGTCTTTTTTTCAGATCATGTTCATGAAGAACTCAAAATTCTCCATTGCTTGGAAATTTAAAAGTTTGATGTTTTTAATTAAAAAAAAAACTAAAAATTTATTAAAAATAGTATTTTTTTTACTTTTTATTTGTAAACAATACGAATCTATAATTTTTAAACGTAATTTGTAGTTCATTTTATTAACCCATATAAAATTACAAAAATTGAAATAAACTAATTTCGTTTGAACAGTTTGATATTTAACTACTCTTACTCTTCTTGACTTTACTGTTTCAAAAATATATATATTGTCTTAATTCTTTACTTTGTTGTAAAAATGTGGTAAAAAATTTTATTTTGTTTTTCATTTATTTTATAAATATTTTATTTTTACTGAATAATATTTGTATAACAAAATATAAATTCAAGAAATTTTTGTTATATATTTGATACTAACCATGATGCATTATATGCTAAATCGTAACGCAAACACATATTGCGTGCACAATATCCACATCACTATAACTTTGTTGTAAAAATGTGGTACAAATTATTATTATTTTTCATTTATTTTATTAACATTTCATTTTTATTGACTAATATTTTTATAAAAATAGGTAAATTAAAGAAATATTTGTTATGTATTTGATATTAACCATCATGCATTATATGTTAAGCGGTAATTTCACTGCCTTGAAAAACTAAAACTTTTCCATGTTGCGTGCACAATATCTCACATCACTATAATAACTTTTGAAAAGTTTGCTTTTCTAATAATGAAACTTAGGTAATAAACACTCTGCTGGTAATGATCTTTAAAATTATGTAACGTTATTTAAAGCACGAAAATTAACAAATTTTTGTTAGATGATTGAAATTTAATATTTCAAAGTTAAATTCTAAGAGATTAAGAATTTAAAAAAATGCATTATGAAGTCGCATAATTTTCCCTTTTACGATACTTACGTGATTTTTTAGCTGGGGTTCACTTATTAATTAAGAAAAAAAACCATTTTATGGTTATTTATTCTTTTATGATTTTGTGCACATTTTTAAAATGTTCTCTACATTTCAGCAAGCTTTTAAAGTTTACGAAAAATACAGCATGCTTCATCAGATTCCACTTTTAAAAAGTATGACACAATCGATTAAATTGATTTGCATAAGTACTGTTCGAGCATGTGTCTAATATAGATATTCAATTTATTTAGATAACTATACATCGAAATTTGAAACTTTATTCCTGGTTTTTTTTTATGTCAAAATTCTTGAACTACGTTCAAGTTCACAAGCATAGTTGAAAACACATTCATCACAAATCAAAATATACATATCTGTTTTTTTTTAAATATGCATAGTTAATTATGAATTATATGAATTCATTTATTATAGGCTAAAAGAAGAATAATGGGTGAAATGTCTAACTGAAATATAACAAAATACAAAAATTTGTTAAAATTTGAATAAAAGCCGATGGTCCTGCTGGGTTGGACCCCCGAAGCACGAGGAAAATTTCCAAAGCAGGAAAAACTCTAAATTGAAAGGTGGGTTGCTCCGCTTAAAAAAATCCTCCACCCAAACGCCCCCTACGCAGCTATTACTTCACACAACAACTAATATTCTAGCTGTGTTTCACTCTTTAACAAAGTTGCTCAGTTCTCTCATTTGACTTGCTTCATCTTCCGTAGAGACTTGATTTGTCGCCGTTGGACTACCTATTATTTGGTTCTTTAAAGGAAGCTCTACTCGGCGCGCTCTGGTGTGATGAGAGGTCCAGCAGGTGATGGAAACGGGACTTCATGAGAAAAACAAAATTTCAGGTTAGGAAAAGGGGTTGTTAGATGTAGAATATGCAGTTCTTTTGCTGGAGATATACGTGGAAATATGGTATCTCTACTTATTCTCGACTGGATATAAATGCGTTTAAAATGTCTTTACTTATTATTACCAACATATTTCGAATCAGTATGAAACCAAAATCTTGAAAATAATTTATAAAATATAAATTGTAAATTGAATTTGTGTGAATGGGAAATAAAACCATTTTTTAAAATTTCTATGTTCGTATTTTTCGATTGTGTACACGTTTATTAAAAACTAAATGACAGTAAAACACCTAATTATGCATTGAAATGGGGCGTTAGAAGTATACTTAAAACTAAACACCAGTGGCACGTGGAATTTTTCAAGAACCACGTTCGCACCTATTTTCTACCTTTCCTTTACAGGCCTCTTTCAAACCCAATAATTAAATATAGAATGTTGCGAAAGAAATTATGTTTAAGAAAGTTAAATAGGGTTGAGTTAAATTTCTACGTGATACGACATAAATGTTCATGATGCGAAAATGATTAATGCTTTCTAAATTTAAATATCTCACCATTTTCGGGAGAAAATATCGTGCGAACTTAAAAAGTATCTTATCTCAAAAGACTGCCGTAATTTCATTAATAGTAAGTTTCAGGAACAGAAATTATTCTCTTAATTACTGGTATGCGGAAATGTTTCTCATTAGCAATAAAATTAGGCAAAGTAATTTGCCGAGGTAAAGATACACTGAAGAATGTATCTTTAATATGATAGTACAGATCTCTTAAAGAAACACTGCATTATGGTATATTATTTTAAGAGTTAGAGAAAACATGGGTAGCTAGAAAGTTTTCCACAAACTAGTTTTATGCTTTAATGTAGTGCTTGTTCTTTGTCTTAGTTTCCATTTAAAAACGATTTTAAATCATAAAAATTGTATGCAGAATGTCTCAAAAAGAAACTTTGAGAGGAGGTAGGGCATCTTAAGGACTGAGAAATACACAGAAATTCATGACTGGAAATATCAGGGTATAGTGGTAGCAGAGATAAAAGATCTGAAAGAACACTACAGAATGACTTAATGAAAACATATGTTGGACGTCATGAGTACCAATGACGTACTAGATAAATACATTTTATAATGTTACAACACATGCTTGAAGTTTGCATGATCTGATCCAAAACGTGTTTCACACCGACGGGGCATTGATTGCAAATATACCGAAATATTCTTTGAGTTCGAACACGCATGACGGCATCCATTGTAGATTCAGCAGGCTCTTGATATGTGGTATATTTGAAGGCTCCCTATTGAATGAAACCAAGACTTGATAAATCCGGTTAATGTGCAAGCTAGGGAACCGTTCACTACGCCCAATCCATCGCTGCGGAAAAAGCCACCTAGCGGCGTATGATGAAATTCCGTTCATAGGTTGCTATACAATTACCAATCCTTATAATATGCTCTATGACCTTAAAAGTTTGCCACAGTATCTTTTAAAAACCCAGTGTATGAGTCTCTCTTTATACCTCATTGATTTCGTAGTAAAAAGAAGCACCGAAAAAGTTACTCCATATTGAAATAAAAATAAAGATTACTTTTGGAAAACTAGGGGCCACGGCCCCCAGACTCGCTCCTCTCGCTTTTAGTATGAGGCATTCGGCCCCTAATCAGGCTTATTCGTAAAAAAGACATAATTTCAACAAACAAAACCCGAAGATTGGATCAGATAAAATGTTACTGAGCTACACATTGCTTGGTTCTTGCATGGAAGATATTTTGTTATGGGAATTCGTGTTGTACGGGTCCTGAGCTATACTCCACCTGAAGTGCGGACTCCGCTTATAATCGCTGGAAAAATTATTTACACGCCTCAGAAACACAATGATATTTAATTATTTTAATATTGCCATTCAAAAGTTATATTAATTAGGAGCTAAAGCGTAATAAAATCAGAACATCTATTTCAGCTGTATTTTTAATAATGTAAAACCTATTGGACACCTTGCGAATTTGCCACCCATGGCGACTTGCGTACATGTAAAGTTAATAAAAGCTACGGAACAGATAGAATGGCCTGCCACCAATGGCGACTTTTCATCATTTGGAGATTTACACATGCTTGCAACCTATAATTACTGTTCATTTAAGGTTACCGGAAAACCGTTATCTATATTTTCATTTACATAATCGTTTGCAGATTGGCGTACTTAACACCACGAATTATACCAATCTCGTCGCGCTAACAAATATCGCGCTAGCAAATATAAGCTGGACGAGAACCGGCTTTAAAATAATCAGCATTTTAATTATTTTTCATTTTCAAGATATTAGTTATTCTGTTTTGGAAAAACGAATAATCGCTAATCCTAAACTCCTGTTGTCTAAGCGAACTTACTATTTGAAAATTGTCAACTTGGTGTAACACATTTTGAGTTACTTATTTCATATAGCTTTTATTTTGGCGTAAAATGGGCGTAATTCTAACTCATGTTTGTAAATTTCACGCGATTCTAGATACTTGGAAACGCTTTGTTGCAAAGGAATGAATGCTTTTATGCCATGTCTGGCAACCATTCGGTTTATTTTTTCAGTTTTTTATTAATATCTTCTAAAATAATTCGATTTTCGAAATTTAAATCAGCTTAGCAGGTTCCTCGGAATTTTTCGAATCTGTGGGCACCTTAGTCGAAACTCAAATCCCTACGGTTTAGGAGGAGTTAGGTCAACAAGCTTTGACAGCGCCAGCGGCCTTTACTTTTTTTTAGAATAGAGAGAAAAAATGAAACATATTTCACAAATATTTTTAAGTTTCGAAATGTTCGCTAAGCAGTTAAGGCAACTGGGATTAGAGTTTTGTGTCGTGTTGTGACATATGATTCATTCAGTCAGCGAATGATTTAAATTGGGGAAATGCTAACAAGTCTGTTGAGATGGGGGAATACTGTTTATTCATTATTGCTAGCGCATTTAGCATTTTTTTCTTGTCTTACTGAATCAGCACACTAGCTATTTAAAAATGACTTTCAAGCTCCTAACCTTACTTTACAGTGTTTTTTTTTATCTTTACATTCTTGCAGATGAGATATTGAACTTACGACGTTGTTCTGCTTGCTAAAAAATAGTGTCTGCACTTCTCTCATGACTCTACCACTCACGTTACTTTGTTGTTTTGTTTGTTAGTCAGTTGTTTGGTTCTGGTATATATGGGTTCCATAACGCATTGATGATAGTAAGGTTTTAATGCGTTTATTTTGCAATGAGATTTTTTCATTCGTTAGCAACGTATTGTCAGTTGTTAACTCTTCGATTTTGATTTCAATTCGCAAAAACTAATTGACCATACTGTCAGATTTTGAGTCCATTTACCGGCTTCGGCTTGAGGTCCAAATATTTGTACAGAAGGGATGGTGTTTGCCGCCTACTGGATGTCTCCTAATAAAACGAACAATATTTCAGGCCTTTTTTCTCGGGGGGGGTGAGGATATTAATTCAAAATAGATGAAAAGGTATTCTGATCAGAACAGCTGGAATATTTAATTTCCGTTCTGAATAACTCAGGAGAAAAAGAAAAGAAACGAAAGCAGCTCAGAAACCAATAATGAAAATTCATCTGACTTAACTAAAAGATCAAAACAATAAAAACGAGCACGTGATAGTAGAAAGTAAAAGGAAATTTTGTACAGTATTCTGTTTGTTTTATGCCAGATTTAAACAATATATTATTTGAATCAGCTTTGCTTTATTTCATTTTTTATAATTTTAGTTCTATTATTTCAACGTTGTGAAAATTTTCTAATACCGTAGTTTCCTTATTAAGCATCTTGAATCTTATAAAATTACCAAAAATGTTTCTTTTTTCTAAGATCGCAATTTGATGAAAGTCATATCTGTACAAGCATATGTACATGAGAAGAAATGCTCAAATGTGGCCGGGAATGGATAAGAAATAAATTTAAATAATTCAGAGAAAATTTACATCGTGATTCTTTGAATTACACTAAAATACAAACGCTTCATTTTCCAATAATATTTCAAAGAGTCTCATGAAATTAACTTATTATAGTTAATAAGTACTTAATTGCCAGTAATGTATTTAGTTTTGAACTAGACCTAATGAGGTATCGAAAGTTATTTAAACAAATAAAATTTATTAAAATGAACGTATTATTTCGTGAAACCCAAAGCAGCTTTTAGACATCAAAGGCATTATTAAAATACGTCTTGCACATTTTACTTGCTGCGAGCATTTGGGAATGAAATTTATTTAAAGGTATTATGAAAACCTTAATAATAAAGTACAGCGCAGTTACTTGTAAGGAAGTTCCACCTAAAGAATCATATACGAGTATTTCGTAGAATTATTAACTTAAACAGGCAGACACTATAAATTACAAATAAAATATTATCGAACATCAGTCTTCGTGGAAAAAGTACTTTTACAGGAATTAATAAATGGTTGAAACCTAAGTAATTCAGAGGACTGAAGGATTTCATTTCACGCATGACAAAAATGTATCATTAATAGAAGTAAAATATATTGAAATGAAGCTTACTTATTATATGAGAGTTTAACAAACATGTTAGATCACTAGTAAAAATATTTGTTAAATTTTCTTGTGCATGCACACTTTAAGCTTCTTAAAGTGACAGTAAGTGGACTCGCGATACAGCGTGATATATCTTACGCGAATGGATATTACTACCCGCCCACAGCGCGAGATTTTTCGCTATCAGTAAGAAGCGCTAGCATTCATCTTCTATATATAAAAGAGGAATGTTTGTTTGTCTGGATCTGGACCAAATTTGGCACACTGACAAAATAGGACAAGAGAAAGCTAATGTCGTAAAAATGAAATTAATCGGATTAATATTTTTTGAATTATTTTATATTTTGTGAAATTTTCAACCACTTTTTCCTTCTCGGAGGCGTCCGGTGAATGAAGGGGGAAAAACGCTCATTTCTCTTGGGTTCTTCATTATCAAGGTCATTCCGCGCTTCAACTATGATTACGACTAGCTGTGATATGAAGTGCGTTGCCATAGCAACTAGGTGTAAGCGGCACGTAATACCTCCCGCGCGCAAGAATAACGATTAGTACGCATGCGCTAGTTGAGTGGAGACTAGATCTTTTGAGTCCATCCCTGTCCCTGTACGGTTTGCTTTTGTGCTAGGAGGTTTTCCGCCAGAGACAGGCGGCTATAGTTATGCTTCGGTCTAGCTCGAACCATACTGATGTAGGGGTGGGGGACCCTGGCGGAATTTCTGATATCAGGCAGGATGTAACTTTTATAATGGATTGTGAACCTGAGGGTATATATTTGTGTATTTAAAATGTAGTTATTTTCTTTAGTTCTCTTTGCAAAAAACAAAATTAAACAAATCTATCAGTTAAATTTCTTGTAATGACTTTAGTGAGCTATAAAGTTAAATTTCTATAGTGAGCTATAAAGTTAAATTTCTTGTAATGACTTTAGTGAGCTATAAAGTTATAAATTCATTTTTATCATTGCAGCGGGAGAATTCACATCCCTTCCCTTTACAATCTCATACCGACGACTGGACTCTATTTGTATTTAGTAGTTGCATAGGTATTAGCGATAAATGACTGAATACAGACACCTAGAAGGGGAGACGCCTAGCCATACCCAATTCCCGGTAACCAGGTGTCGTGTTCATTTTGTTGTTGTTGTTGCAGCGGGTCCATGTCCTTTCTTTATCATTGCAGCTGGAGCAGGGGCGTAGCCAGAAATTTTTCATGGGGTGGTTAAGACTACTACAACTCATCTATATGTATACGTGTGTGTGATAATTTAGTAAAGATTATACATTTTGTATGGCAAAAAATTTCTCATGGGGGGGGGTTATGACCCCCCTAACCCCCCTTGGCTATGCCCCTGGGATTCACATTCCAGCCTAGCCACGTCCCGTTCCCGGTAACCTCTGTAAACTATCAGGTGCCGTGTTCAATTTTTTTTTCGTTGCAGCGGGAAGTCAAATGTTCTTTTTTTATCATTGCAGCGAGAGGATTCACATTCCTTCCCTTTAGAATCTATTTTTAAGGTCAATGCGGCAGCGGGCAACGCCGGGCCACGCTGTTAGTTTATTCACTAATTTATGTGAAAAATGATATATATACTTGAAATCTGTTAGAGTGGTGTTGTTTATAAGTGTTTTAAACATTTGTGTACGCGTTTCGAAAAGTCGTACACCTACCCTAACCCATAAAGCGAAATTTTCCCTTACTCCAAAATTTTCTGGGAGGTGTCCCTGCCTAAGTCATGGCTCCAATGTATTTTTAACTGTTTGATACTAGTATTGCATTCACGTATGATACTTCAGAAACCTAATTCCTTCCTTTGCCTATAGGAAACAAAAATGCGATGTATAATATTTCTAGCCAGCAGAAACATTTTATTAGATCCACACTGATTTAAGTCAACAGGGATAATTAAAAAAAAGCTGTGAAACGCATATAAAAATAAACTAAATTGTCCATTTATTTGATCTATAAAATTATTTTGAAGTTATAAACATTTTGTAAGAATGTGTGTTGCTAAAATCCCACATCAGTTCAGCAAGACGTGTGTCCGTCCAGCAGTGGCCTTGTCACTACTCTCCTTTTCCATAAGAACTCGAAAAGTGAAGAAGAACAGGTCTGGCCAGTGTTTGGGAGTGTGAAAATGTCTCTCGGCTGAAATGCTGTAGAACCACCATGTACGCTAATGGGAACTGGTGCATGCAAAATATGTTCGTGGTTTCAAAATCCTCAATGTTCAAACAATACCTCGGGGGATGGCAATTTCAGGTGCTACGTCTCTCATCTATTTCAAAATTAGGAGACCCCGAGCAAACAAAGGATTTTGGTTAGCCCCCCGCTGGGTCTCGTTAAAATGGAAGCCATCCCAACACACACAGACATGTTTCCTTTAGTTTTTGCCAGGATGGCAGGTTTCATCTATCGTTTTTTCTTATTAGATATTCATTTTCGAGTTTCTGTGTGTTATCTGCCGTATCCCTTTTAGAAGTCTTTCTCGGCTAAAACAGACAACATAACGAAAGTATTTTAGTGAATTGAAACAAGTCAACTAATAAGCATAATAAGAAGATAACTCTATCCTTAGTCCTGTGGATGGTTTTAAGGAATGAGTTTAGCTCTAAATAATTAAATTGTAAGTCAAGATAATAAAATGGTTATAAAACCACAGATCAGTACCATCCTGTTTTTGTTTTCATCAAGATAATAACTCAAGTCATCGAATGTATCCATTATTTTTGTACTTTTATTTTTGGATTTGTGTGCTTTAGCTGTTTTATTCGTTTATGATTCTTCATAATATGGTTGCAGTAAAATACCCAGTAGTTTGGGGATATTTTGTAGTTTTGATGGGATGCTTTTAGGGATATATTTCGGAGCTTATGTCTGCAGATTTATGCTCTGATACTTCATAGGAAAAAGGCTCAAGCATCCGCCCTTTTCATTCGCAAACCATTAACAAGCTATTTTAACCCTTTGGAAGCAGGTTGCAGTTCGATTATAAGATACCACCGAAGACCATGTACATGCTGTATGCGTGAACGTTAAATCCGTGTTTCTGAAAGTCCTCTTTTAGGTCGCTCGCACTTTCTGATGGATTCCAATATTCAAAAGTTGTGTCCCTTCTAATGAAGATAAAAATTGCTGCTGGAAATTCTAGGAAGGACGCATGTAGCTCTAACCTATACCTCCGCTGACTTGAATTGCCTTCTCCTTGCAAAAAGCCCCTTAGACACTCTGATCGAACTTGAATACGATGCACAGTATCGACCTCCGTTCTTTAGAGTGAGAATCCCGCTTTCTTTACGAAGATTGCCACCATAATTTCCATTTTCCATGTAAGTGTATAAAGACATACGAATACTATCCACCCTCGTGACCACCAATGCTTATTAATGATACTTCTTACTACCTCCGAAAAATAGTACTACCTTCGAGCTTCATAAGATGCTTATTAACAATACTGCTAGCCACCCCCCAAGGATTTTCTGAGCCACGGATTCAGATTGCAAGTCCACCACATGTACATGATGGTCTTCAAGAGGTCCTTCGAAAATCGGACCAGCAAACTTTGATCATAATTTTGAAAACCTAAGCACTATCGCTAAGACGTCTTTATTATCCATTTATTCTGCACTGGGTTTTATTAATTTCAATAACCAATGTTAGGCAATTAGTTGCTGGACTTGTGATGGACGATTTCTATCCTTGTCAGTGACGAGCATGACCTTTGGTTGTCTACTAGATGAGCAGATAATTTTTACACCCAGGAATTATTAATATTTCCGTCAATTAGGAAAAAGTGTTGACAGTTATTCCCAGCCCATTGCTTTCCAAATGTAAGTACAATTCTTGCTACTGTGATATCATGAATTCAAAATTGCATTACAAGCTCAATGAAGCAAAATTGAATCAAAATCTATTCAACATTATCCTGAAAAACTTTAGAAGAATGGCACTTTATCCCAACGCTGAAACATTCTTAAGCTTGCATATCAGATATATCATTCTGTCAACCCGACTTCGACAAAACTTGGACTCACCTGGTTCTTCAACTGGACATTACATTTTGTGCATCTTCTTTTTTTTAAATTAATTTAAAATCTGAAAGTTGAAAAAATAATATCGTAGAACAAACATGTTTCCAGGAACAATAATAAAATGCTTTGATATCATCTCAATTGTGATTAAAACAACTTACTCCTCGTTATTTCGAAAGAAAAGGTTAAGTAAAACTTTCTTGTTTCAAATTACGTTTTATACAAGCATATCTTAGTCGTTGCTCTAACGACAAAACTTCAGATTTGAATTACTGTTGTAGATAATTAGAAGATAAATGATAATGAGATTTCAAGCCTTAGATAAAATGCGGAAAGTGCAGACTTTTATGGGGAAAGATATTTAAAGATGTAATGCAAAGTACTTGGCAAATGTTCTCCTGTAATATAAATCACGACCTGAAGTGCACTAGAAAGCTGTTTCAATGGAATAAGTTAAACAGTATTTAATAAAACTAAACAGCTGTTAAGAATGTATCATTATTGAATTCGGAGTAACAACATCTTTTTTCGAGAGCCTAGTTTTGCCACATTGTTTATGATGTTCCATGCTGCAACAGTTATTAACGCGTTCAGTCGCGCGCGTGATTGTGTATTTGTTAAATTTCCTTTTCTCAAATTAAACTATTGTGTGCCGTGTATTTGCATATGTTAGGACGAAAACCCACTGATGTTAGTGAAAAATAAATGCTGCCACTGATTCACGCCAACAGGAGTTCTTCATATAGTTTTATTTTCCGATGACGGAAACGTGCCATCTAGGCAATGGGCGCTGTTAAAGTTGAAAATGTAGGCCATTTTATTGAGAGAGCAGGTAGTATACGGAAAACGTTATCCCCCTCCTCTGAACGGACAAACAACTTTGAAACCGAACTTAAGCCGATAATTGAATAAGGCAGAAGTAGTGGTTGTACTAAAAACAATACGACATGAGGCATAGTGTATCATATTTTGAAATCAGTAATATTTTTTGAGGAAAATGATAACAAACTAAGGTAGTACGACAAAAAAAGCCACTGTGATAAAGAAAATAGAGAATATACTTCCCTAATGTCAATAGTATTACGTTCTGGCTGTGCCTGTTAAGTTTATATTACAAAACATAAACTGTACCAGCTACAATAATTGAACATGAAGTTAAAATTTATGTGTATGGTATTTGTTGCCACGCTACTATGATTATTAACAACTGACAAATTTTTAATTTTAGTTTGCAACACTTTAATAAACATCCAGACATAATTCGCTATATATGAAAAAATATGCGTTTATTTTTTAAGAATGATTTCCGTTTTTCTTATACTGGTTTTGATAAGGGTTTTTTCTTTCATTTGCGTAAGAAATTGCTATATTAATGAACGCTCTAATCCAATGAAAGTCCTACTTTTCCAAAATTACTTAACGAAATTAGTTTATGTTCTCTAGAAAATAAATGTTAAAAGATAATTAGATTTATTTTACTAATATTTATTATTAACCCAATCTCTATGCAGAGGGTTTATCTCACAAAAGAGAAAAATTGATAAATTTCTAAAACAAATTTAATTAAATGTAAGGAGTAACTTAAAAGCTATCTAAAATTTTCTCTGCAGCTAAGGATAAAAACACTTGAAGTTCTAATACTGTAAGAAAGAAGTGTTGTTTATAGAAATAATTTTTATATTATCTTCATTAAGCAGGTTTTCTTTTCAAAGGTTTAGGAATAATTACATTTAAGTATTTTTATTTTAAGGATAGGAATTATAGCAAAATACCTTATTTTCATTTACCCTTTAGCAGCAACATTTTATAAAAATAGAAATTAAGATATAATAATAAAAATATAGAATATTTTTTATATGAATCTTTTTTGAAATAAAAAATTACACAATTTCTGTTAGTGCTGTTATGAGAAAAGATTAATGAACAAAATTTTAAAATCTCACAACAGAGGAAAGAGATTCATTTAACTTTCAATTCCTGGGTTATTTTGTGAGATTTTCAGTACATTTTTTAGCATGTTATAAAACTCATTCAAGAGTTTTATTAACATCTCACACCTTACTTTCACGGGATGTTTATTACTATTAGAAGCACCTAATAGATTTTTTTTTTAAACTGAAGTAATTATGTGTCGTTTCACGTTTGTATAGAATTGGATTGCATGTATATCATTAAAATAAAAGATTGATAAGTGTTAACATGTGTCTAACGAGAAATTATAATTAGTATTTTCTAAAAAATTCTCATTTTAATGTTCTGTTATTTTACATCCTTGACCAAACACTAAATCTGTAAAAAAAACATATTTTCTTTTATTACTGTTTACTATATGGGTGGTTATCAAGTAAAATAAAGCACATATTTTTATAAATAAATAATATTATTTATATGTTTCATATTTTATTATGGATTCAACATGTTTTAATTTTTCTTTAACAATTTCTGCAGATTTGTGTTAAAATTTTCTGCAGATACACATGTTCTTAAACAAAATCTAAAACGAAAAGTTTTGAACTACAACAAATTCCCACGTAATAGAATTCGAGTTATTCAGTTTAATTATATTGCTAATTTGACTATTTCGGTTCGTATGAAAATAACCTATTTACTACAGAATTATTTTGTTCTTAAAAATGTGAAGGTATGCACTGTACTTGGTTTTCAAATTATTGTAAAGATTTTGAAGAATTATTCAGTTTTTCCATTGGTAAATAATTATTTTTAGTAAACCACATAGTTTAAAAATATATCAGCATTAGTTCTAGATTCATATTTCTAACACAACCTTGGAGTGTTCTAAAATTTATGTATTTTCCTGAATATATTGATTATTCAATTATTGGTAAAAAACTGTGAAGGTAAAAGAATAATGAAATAAAATTTCTATCACTATAGAGAATTTATTTAAGAACTTCTTCATTTTTTCTGAATGCATTAACATTATATGAACAACTGATGTAAGACATTGTTGGAGGTTGTGAAATTAATCGTACTATATGAATTTTGGGACCTCTAAATTTTCCAAAGAAGTATATGTTGCAAAAGTCCAATTTAAAAATAATTTAGTTTATTATTGCTTAGGAAATTGCATGCGCTTTGCATTTCGTTTATTTATTTATTTTGCGCAACTAATCGGAGAAAAGTTGGAAAATATATTTCGGATTCTTAAAAATTTATCAGCATTAATAATTTTAGTATATGAGTTGCATTATGTTTATTTTAAACTGGCAATCTCTAAATAAATACATATAGTTTCTTCCTTCGCTAAACCATAATCACCTCCATCTAAAACACCGAAAAAATCCATTAAAAAAAGAATTTTGGTATTATTTTTATAAGTGAAGTTCTTTTAAGTTGCTTGAGTCTTATTTTAGTCTTTCATAGCATAAACTGGCGAAAAAACTGTTATACTTTTTGGACAATGGTCATATGAAACAATAAATTTAAATTTATAGATTATCGCACATCGTCATAATTTTAAAGGGCGATGTGCAAAATAAAAGTGGTTTTTCCGTTTTGATAAATTTATGCAAAATCGTAAAATATTGTAAAAAATAACAATTTAATCCCAGAATTTTGATGCATTTTATTTAATTACTTAACTCATTATAATAATTTCTTCTTAAATTGTCTTTTTTTAACCATCTCTACACTAAGGCATCCAGGATTGGTACAAGTTTGTTGAAATTAATTATTTGCCCAACACTTTCAAAATACGGGATTTTTATTCCTTAGATATATTTCAAGTAGCACAATCAATCCATTAGGAAACTTCTTCGTTCTAGGTAGATAGATAATCATCAGACCGATAAACCAAAGAAGTAAGAAGTTTATTCAATGTTTACTAGGCTCCCACTAAACGTTGCTGAAGCTACTTTATCTTTGTGGTCGGATTTTTGTTTTCATATTCACTGTTTTTTGTTTTATCCGAGATAACGTGGAGCAAGTAATGCATTAGGAAGCACTTCGTTCTATGCTTTAAGTAGATTACTGAATTTGTATTGAAACGTAATTCTCTTTTCACCATACCTGCAGCAGAAAAATAAAGGTATCTCAAGATTGATAAAACAACATGCTTCTTTTTGTTGTTATAAGAAAGCAATTTTAAGCACATAGATTACTTTTTTTTGGGGGGGGGAGGGGTATTATGAAGATTGGGAGTTCTAACCTTTTAAACATGAAACAAAACAGATTTTTTTTTGCTCATATTATTTTATATATATACGCAATGTGGCTAAAATGAACCAGAGGTTTTGAAATGGTATGGAAGAAACTGCTGTATTTCTTGTTTACACAGCATGGAGTATATAATGAATTAATTATTATCTCAATATTTCAGTTAAATTAAACGAATGATTCGGTCCTGATTGTTTTCACTGGACTGCAATTAACTTCGCAATGGAATATCACAGTATTAGTGTATACCTTGGTTTATGTCACAAACCCAAAATCTGTGATAATTGAAGAAATACTCGGTGCATCGTAATAATTTTGGGCAATAGAAATATGTGTATCATTATGAGAGAAAGCATACAAAAAATAACAAAAAAGGTGAATGTTATATAGTTAGTACACGGGTTATATCAAAACGGTTTAATCTAGATGGCACCCTCTTTAACAACATGACGGTCTGTTGTGAGGCTTGTAAAGCAGGTCAAGGTAGCCACACACTATATTAGATGGACCTTGCAGGATATAAAAATATTATTACGCCGTTTTTAATATAATCTGTAAACTAACAACTCACCTTCTTTTCCTTGTAATGTTGCTATATGTTTTTACGCATATTAATATATTTATGTCATTTTTCATTACAATAAACTGGATATTTCTTCACTTACTGCAGATAGGCACTTTACTGGGGCATGTGAATTTTACAGACACCAGGCACACACTGCTTCTACCGTAATTGCCGGCAATGTACTAAGTACCTTAAACAGGGCTATTTCCCACCATGACCACAACTGTCCCGTTATGTTGCCGGTAGTAGTGTGTTTGCTGTGTATAAATGCTATGTTTACCTTTTCCGGGGGATGAATTCATGCAATTTTCTGAAACCTGTACTAAAACTATAAGTTGCCTATTATTTGCGAAAACTATAATTTGCCTACAAAAACTATACTTTGTGCCTATTCTTTTCAATGGAATTTAAGTTTTTATAAACATCTTACTTATTTTCTTGTGCTTAAATTGAATTAACATCCCTAAAATACCGTATACCGCAATGTATTGAAAATATATTGAGTGTTTTTATAAAATAACAATAAATACGGTATTCTCTCTTTAAATGGATAGCATCATTTTCTAAACCTGAATACCATACGTTAAATTTTGCATAATTTGAAATAGATTTATGTCTCCAAAATAAATTGAAAAATAATTAAAATCTGAAGCACTTTCATATTTTAAATACGCACTAAAGTGCTATATATTAAAAGCGTATCATAATCCATGCGTCGTCGCTATTTTTCTTCCTTATTCTATTAAGTTGGAAAGCGCATCATTATTAATGAGTGTGCCGTATTTTTCTTCCTTGTTGCATGAAACACATATTTTGAATCGAAACCTATATTAAAATCGACTACAAAACTGTTTTACCATCTTCTATAAGCATATTCAAACTATATTTCACAAATATTCTTTGGAATGGCCATCATAATCCATGAGTGTGCCGTGTTTGTTCTTCTTCTTTTACAAACCCTTCTTCAGAATTGAAATCTACATTAAAATCGTCTAACAAAACAGTTTAACAATTATCGTCAGGCATATTCTAACTCTTCTTCACGTTTATAACTATTTGGAAAGTGTATCATAAATAATGCATATGCCGTATTTTTCTTCCATCCCATAAAACACTTCTTCGGAATTTAAATCTTTATTAAAATCGCCTACTAAAACTATTTTACAATCTTCGCCAGACACATTCTAACTATAAATTTCCTCTGTAATAAACTTGTTGCGTTTTGCCAGTTTCTAGGCCAAATTTGGAAGATATCGCCAAGGTTGGTTCAGTTTTAAAGACTTCTTTTTTGGCACCATACTTGGTGATCAGTTTTCATAAATTGCAAATCTTGGTGGCTTTCAATATTTTATCCCCCTCGTCCGCGTTTTCTGGCAAACATATTTGAAAAGTGCCTCGCCGTGACAGATTGTGTAGACAAGTTTATGTCGACTCTAAAAATCCTACTTTATTTTAATTGCACTGTATTGCTAATAATAACGGTCTTTAAATAGAGAGCGTTGTATTGGAGATCTTTTGAGTGCGCTTCTATGAAAAAACTAATACCGCTATGTGAATCATTTTGGATTGGGGACATGGTTCAGCATTAAGAATTACATATACAGTAATTAGAGAATGGACAGCCGGACAAATTCAAATCCTTAACATTTTACAACTATATTGCAAAGTGTCGAAAACGCACTAATGCATAGGTATAACTTGAGCGTGTTCAGATATTTCTGTATTTCTTTTATCATCAGGAATTATGCAGATACTTCTGTGCATCCTAAAAAGTGATAAATGAGAAACTAATTTTTGTAAATTATCCGGTGCATTTCAACCGCAATATACTTTAAAAATTCCAATAATCTTTAATTTCAGAAAACTAAGTGCACGACTAAATCACATTAAAAATTAATTTTTTTTCACCGTTACCATCAATCATTCCATAGGCCAATTCTTCCATTTTCTGTTAAAGTTTTTTCTCCATTTTGCCCTCATGAACCGTTAAATATTTAATAAAAATTAAGTAAAAAGCTATGGGTAACATACTATCATCCATAATTCAGGAAAAAGAGGGGTTCCTGTATCGCAATTTCACCCATGGAAAAACTAAGGATGCCCTGCATTTTGCTTAATGCATGGAAGAAGAGTATCTGCTTTCATTATCTACTTCACTTGCAATGAATATGTGCAAGTCATTGTAACTGTATTGATATTTCCACCACGTGCGTAGGTAGGTCCATTGATTAAAAGCATTACTCTGAGCAACACTGACTGACTCACACGAATGCATATTTATGTACATTAAACATTAATACATCACGTTGGTGTCAGAGGTCTTTGATGTGCCATTCAAATGCATCCACTGAGCAAGCAAACGTGTAGTGCCTATCCGATTTTCAGCTACAGTGTAGTGGACTATATTAAACATCTGACTGGCCAGGAAGAGAGTAAAATTTTAAACTTTAGTTTCCCTGCATTTGAAAGTTAAATTTGATGAATTATTACGTTTAGTAGAAATGCAAAGAAGCAAATTAACTGCTTTTAATAACACCATTCAATTTCGGAAAAAAAGATTTTTAAAATGTCTCCAAAAGATTAAAAAATCCATTTTTGCAAACAAAAAAGATTAAAAAAAGATTAAGATTTTAAAATGTCTCCAAAAGATTAAAAAATCCATTTTTGGCGCCAAAAAAAAAGGGATAAAAGATAAAAAAATGTCTCCAAAAGAATAAAAAAATCTATTTTTGGCGACAAAAAGATGAAAAAACGTCGCCAAAAAGATTGAAAAATTCATTTTTGGAGACAAAAAATATAAAAAAATTATAAAAGATAAAAAAATGTCTCCAAAAGATTTTTATAAATTAAAAATTTATCTTTGATGTTAGTGCTGAAAAAGGAAAAGGCATGAATTACTTTCACATTGGAAATTCCATAAATATATCATTTGAATTAGATCAGAGAGTAACTAAAAGACAAGTATTCATAAACATTTTAATAGAAAAAACAACATGTATCTTAACTTCAACAACAACTAAAAAAAACCTAATGTAAAATGGATTTCTGTAAAGAAATCTGCAAGTGAATACTTTCAGAGGTTTTCGATTATAGAGCATTTCTCCTACTTCAGCTATCAATCAAACTTCCAGTCCAATAGAAAATTCCTCTAGATTCTATTCTATCTGTGATTTTTTTATATATATTTCCCGAAAAGCTTAACAAAATTTCTCCCTTGAGAAGGGAAAAAAAAATCACAGCTTTCGAAAACTACAATTTCAGTATAATTCCAATTCCTTAATAGCTATCGATCGCTTTCCCCCGACATTAGCATTTTTTCGATAACCGCAAAGCAGCTTGCATTCTTTAATGATGGCGAAAAACAAAACGTTCGATCTGATTAATCTGGAAGCGCCTTTGGGAGACATCGCCACCTGATTGATCTACCTTTCTCCAAGGCAGGATATTTGTTGTTCAAATTATAACCTCCAGATTCAAGTTCAACAGGCAGGGAATATTTTATGTTAGTCCTTTATTATATTAAAAAGAAAGTCATTTTAGTAAGTCTGTATCAGATTCATATTATTCAATTGTAAATTGCCTGCTATTATCTTCATTTTAAAGTGGCATATTCTAAATAAAGCACACTTAACTTTTCACTAAATCAATCTGATAGCCTCAATTATTTAAAATAAAGAATGTTGGAAGCAATTACATAGTTTCTCATTACTTACAGTAATAATCAGCGTGTTAAAACTTGAAATATTATTCTACACAATGAATAATCAAAGCATGCAAGAAAAACTCATAATTGTGTCATATCTTGAGCAGTCAAAAAATACTTTGTTTAGGCCTCCGTTTGTGCTTAACCTTTTTCACGTCATTTTTCCTAATTTAGAACATGTAATTTAAAATTCTTTTTAACCTTTTACAGGTCAATGTTCCCAATTGGAAACATCGAATTCAAAATTTATTCAAAAATGAAATTTTATCAATATTGACATGAAGAAATTAGTAGATAAAATTTAAAAATGACTTGATTGTTTGAAATAGAAGCTGCATTTCTATCATTATAGGTAAACTGGAAAAAAATAATAAAAAAGCAATTTTCATAAATATTTACAGAGCTATATTGATGCAACACCCCCCTTCCTTCAAACTTAATTCATATCTTTAATTAAATTTAAAAATAAATCTTTTTTAATTCTTAATATTTCACTTATTATTTAAACTACCCATCAGTACATTCAGCTTTTGAAACCAATGCAAATTACAGTCAGAAATGACCGATGCTCCCAAGTGGAAACACAGTGAAAATTGTGCAAAAAATTCACCTTTAAATGACTAATATCCTTTAATTAACACATTAGAAGACAGAATATGCAAAAAACTAATTAAAATATACCTGAATCTCAATGCGGTCTGTAAAAGGTCAAGATTGTTTTTGTTGCTGTCTTGTCCAGGGCACTGTCAAGACTGCATTATCCCTTGAAATAGGTGCCATTGCTCCCAAAAGGGGTTGGACTTAAGCTCACTGTTCCCTTATTTTGAACCAATTCCAAATGAGGGAGCAACCAACACCTGAAATCGTCAGCCCCAGAGGTAGCGTAAAACCACTTGAAGCCACGACGGATTTTACGAGCACCAGCTCCCATTAGCATACACGATCCCACAGTAATCGATCCGAGAGGGAGTTGATCCTCCCAAGCACTGGCCAAGACGGATGCTGCTTCACTTGCCGTGTTCAAAGGAGTTTAGCGCCCACACCACCGCGGGAATATAAAAGGTTAAGATTACATATTATTACACCATTGCAATACTTATCTGAGAAGGTTTACATGGTAAACCCTAAATGCTATACTTTCCTGACCATTAACTTCGTCACACAAAAAGCCTATAAAATTTTTCTCGGCGTTTTAGTATTCTATGTATTACAGCGTATTTTGTAAACAACACTTTGCAAAAGATTTGACCCATCAAAAATATGCTACAAAAAACCATGAACTGATTTATTATTGATTCTCTGTATGCAGCTTTCAAAACCGAATATAAGCTTCTTAAAATCTCTGTTAGAATATTTATTTGCCCTTTTAACCTATAGACTTTATATCAAATCCAAAGCTGTCTTTTTCAATTAATTAGTAACATTTTGTTTTCTAGGTACTGCAGTTTAATTTTTGCAGAAAGAAGGTGATTCAGAATGGATAAAAATAACTTTAATGGGTGCCAATAAGTACGCGCTCAGAAAACAAATAATTTAGCAATATAGTGCTGAAAAATCAAATTCAATGAATACAGTAAGGCTAAAAAAGGTTGTTCAAAAAATTCACAGAGAGATGGAGCTAACATATATAATACGATATAGTTTCCTGTTTAAGTAAATTCGGTCTGCAATCCTACTTATGTAAACCAAATTTGTTTATCATTTTATTTTTTCGTTTACTAATTTTTTATTATTTTTTAAAGTTTACACAGGCTTGACTCACCCGGTGTTTTTATGTGTGTGTTATTCGATTATGCAGGAACGTTTAAAAAATTTCCACTTTGATAATGTATTTCTAAAGACAGAATTTCTATAGAAATGTAA
Organism: Cheiracanthium punctorium; assembly: GCA_038373885.1. Classification (NCBI taxonomy): domain Eukaryota; kingdom Metazoa; phylum Arthropoda; class Arachnida; order Araneae; family Cheiracanthiidae; genus Cheiracanthium; species Cheiracanthium punctorium. Next base: position 259,290 of record JAWZYV010012302.1, on the reverse strand, counting down.
TAAACATTGAATCGTTTACTGATATCACTGTTCATAGACGAATTGCATCGACTTCAAAATCGTGAGAATTCGACTGAAATAGTTTACAAAAGTAAACATAGTTAATACGGATTTAAAATTTTTCAAACGAATATAAAATTAACCGACTTCAGCAAACCTCTTGTCTTCCATCACTATGGATTTAAATATGCATTATAAGTATTTCAGAATAGAGTAAAATAAAGCTAAAATAAAATATGCTTTCAAAAATTTTAAATAGATCGAAAATTCCATTTGCAAATTGAATGCTGCGTGCATTGGGTTTTGTATGGCAATCAAAACTCAGATAACGTATTGTAAATAGGTTTTCTTTAATGAGGAAAGTCTTTTAGCTTGCAAATATTACAACGTATTGCAATCACGTAGCATGGACTTTTGGTAATCCGGCACACACACGCGCAGATATAGTATGATGAGGGTAACATTTAAAAGAATAAAATACAGCATATAGCATGTACAGCTGCGGAAAAAAAAAGCCCCACTTGTACTTTTTCCGGCCGTCGTTCGTCGTACAGCAAAGTTACAGATACGAATCGTTTACGATTGACGGACACTTTAATTTGCGATGCATAAAAATTGCATAAGGGGCCATCTACATATTAAAATTCGCACCAACTTTTTTTTTCTCAATAGCAACTTCTAGATTTCACTTCATATTTCAAATATTTAGTTCATTTTAACCCTGGATACTCATTTTCAATACATTTGGACAGAAAATGAGTGAGTTATGAGCACCCAAAATCTCCCTCCCCCTATGTTAAAATATTTTTTCATACTTCAATTCATATCTCATATGATATTGGTAGTAAGAAGCTGATTTTGATTCGTACTATTAGAACTGAACGAGCCAAACATAATTTAATGTCATTATGATTTTTAATAAATTATTAATATGAATTATGAATTATTAAATTAATATTCAAAAAAATTATGAATAGCGACCTAGCCAAATTTCGATGGAAATAGATGCAGAAATTAACATTACATGGCTGTGTAAAATTTCAAATTTTTACGTTCAGTAGTTTAATTTATATTTAAAAAAATGTGTTATTTTCATGAGTTAAGGGACCATATATAAATTTATTAATTGAAAATTTTTTGAAAATTGCATAAAATAAACGTAAAGTAGATTTATTTTGTGCAAAAATACAGTAAAAGATACTAGTATTAAAAATATCAGATTTTGAAGCAAATAAATTAGAGGTTTTTACAGTTTGATAGGGATTCTATAAAGCACCTATTGTTGCGTCCGCTACCATATTCCCCCAAATAAAATATTTTCCAGCTATAGAATTAGATGCAGAAGATGTATGTCTTCTAATACAACGTCCTATTTCTGAAAAACTAACATCCTCAACTTTCCAGACGTGAATGTGACCTTTTTTAACATTGGAAACATTAGGTCTTTGGACTTCCCATACTTTATCAAGCATTCAAAATCACGTTTTTCTGTCTAAATTTTCATCTAACTATAAATTAAAATACCGCCAAAAGTCTTAGGAATATTGCACATTACAGACGATAGTATTAAATGAAGAAAGTGAAATAACAAACACAGTGATAATATTGGGTCGGCAAAAAAGTAATTGCGTTTTTTACATGACATTAAAACAAATAAATTTTCTATCAGGAAATCATTCTTCAAGTTCGACCATAGCTGAGTAATATTCAAGCTTGTAGTCAGAGGAGCAGAGAGCAGCCTCTCACTCCTGACAACATTTCAAATGTCTAAGAGAACCATCAACGGAAATACTCAATAACAATTTCAAAATTACAAAGATTTTCAAAATCGTGAGCAGTCATTTTGCATTTTCTCCTTAAATCATGTGTACGAACCAAGGAAGTTATGAACTCACGGGTCATTTGGACCACAGACTAAATATTCTATTCTACCCTTGATATACTCAGTACAAAAAACTTTAAGAGAAATGGAAATAATAATTTCCTTGAAAATAATATTAATTTCTTTTAACTCTAGCGAGCGAAATTAATGAAAGGCGAAAAGTTCGTAACCTACAAATAGCGTTTTTCAATTTGCAGAAAGTCCCTTAAAATCGAGCAAAAATTAATTCGCAATATCTCAGGAAATTATCGTAGAAAATTGGTGAAAATTTTTATTTAGGGTAATTTGAAGGTTTTCTTTCGTTTAATAAAGTCAAAATATGGGGTTGCCATTGAGAAAAACGAAGTTGATGCATAATTAAATATGAAGCCGGCCCCTGATGCAAATTAAATTAATAGTAAGTACGCGCTATTTGCAAACGAATGGTATATATAACTTTACTGTACGTCGAACGACGGCGAAATAAAGAGCAAGTGGGACATTTTTTTCCGCAGCTGTACAAGTAAAATTAAATCATTAATGCTTTGTTTCGTATAACATAATATTTCATTCATTCATAAACAAATAATCATGTCAATTTTTAAATCAGTATAAAATGAATTTTTTTGTAAAAAAATCTTTATTTCAAAAAGTAACAATATTTTATCGAATTACATAAACTACAATATTTTTTACTGCTGATATGTGTTAATTTGTCTCAATTTCTGAACAGTTTTAATTTTTAAAATTACTTTATTTTTAAGCGAAATACTTTTTATTCAGAGTGGAGAAAAGAGTAATTTGATACTTTATTTAATTTTTCATAAGAGTTTGTAAGAATTTTCAAGATGTATCTCTTATAGTTTTCTTCACATTTCATTTCTGCATTTGATGTTTATCTTATCGAAAACTATTAGTACGATAGTAGTTTTTGAATACTGTCAGTCAGTCTAGAAATATTACATAAAAATAATTTTCTGACAATGTTATTTTGCACAACTAAAATTATTTCCAACGAACACCATTATTGCAGTTTTAGTGCTATTAAAACTAGTGACTCATATATTTGACAAATCATGCATTATCTATCTGTCTGTCTGTCTATCTATCTATCTATCTATCTATCTATCTATCTATCTATCTATCTATCTCTCTCTCTCTCTCTCTTTCTCTCTCTCTCTCTCTCTATATATATATATATGTGTGTGTGTGTGTGTGTGTGTGTGTGTGTGTGTGTGTGTGTGTGTGTGTGTGTGTGTGTATAATTTTTGAATCGTGACGAAGAAAATGATCATTCTTTTCTCAGGATGTAATTATTAATCGTGCATCATGCTTAAACAATTTCCAAAAGTTATAAAATTCACCGTCTCATAATCTGTACTTAACCTATCCAAAATCTAATTTTAAAAATCTTTAAAATGTTATTTATGCTTTTCTTTTTCCCTAACATCAAATAAGAATATTCCCATCCTTTATAGAGCAAACAATCTATCTAAAAGTGAAGACTGATGCACTAAAGCGCCTGAAATTTGGTTTTGCAATCAGGTGAATTAGTTCAGATTTCCTCTTAATAACCGGTATCAGTAAAACTCGTAACATTTATATGCTGAAGGAAACATTATATTGCCTCTGCTTTATCTTTATTTTTTATGCGCGAAACTGATAATTTAGACTTAAAACAATTCATTTGCAAATGAATGACAAATCGATATCTTTAATTTCCCACAAATTCAGCAGCGAATCCAGTTTTCCAATAACGGACAACAATACAGGGGGGACCCCTCTGTTAATGACGCGATGAAACTTTCCCATTCATCCACCATTATCACCGGCAAATTCATTGGAGATATCTCCTCATGCGGATTCCGTGTTCAGCAGCACCCCCTCATCCCCCACCCCCAATTTTTTTTTCTATTGACCAAATACATCACGCTCTGAATATCGATTCCGGAATGCCATTTGGCCCCCTTTATGGTAAGTGCTCCCATAACTTAGTGGGCACGATTTATCAGGGCTTACGTGAGCGTGCCAGCGTAACGCATAACAATAGTCTCGTTTTATGGCAAAAGAGTTTACTTTGTCGGAAAACGGACGTTCGCTGGACACGGCCCTTTTAAAGTTACGACGTCCATCGATTTTCGGGAGACTTATCGCGACGCGTTACCGAACGGTGCTTCCCACAACTGTTGCAAATCGATCAGTGGGAAAGGTGTACGTCTGCCACTCGAACTAAAAAGGTACAAGGAAAAACGATTGAATGGAGGACAAGGAAATTGGGATGTCCGTTTTATGTAAGATATGTCAGGCACGTTAAAAATGTTGAAGGAAAAAACAATGGACAGAAAATGTACTTCAGTAAAGCACCGTTTATACATCTTTAAAAGGGACTGACATAAAAGGACCTGTGTAAATGAAAAAGCATACGTCTTTTCTTTAGATGAAGCAATTAGCCCGGGATTACTCGGGTGAAAAAATCGAACGTAATTATTCGTGCAGGGTATCCCACACTGAAAAAAAATGTCTGTTAAACTGACGGAAAAAAACTGTCAGCCAGGGCGCCAGTTTATTTCCGTAAATTTTACAGAAGTCTTCGGTATTTTTATCCTTATGCGGAAGATTTCTGTAAAATAAATTGAGAATCTATAAAATTTATGGAAGACTTCGTAAAAAAAAAACAGAAATAAACTGGCTGTCTGGCTGAATTTTTTTTTTTTCTGTAAAATTGACAGATTTTTTTTGCAGTGCATACGCAACGGTGTTTTTTTTATGTTTTTTACCGTAAAATCGCAGACAGCACATAAGCTTAAATCAAGCTTGGCATTTCTTTGAATTTGACGTATTAATACAAGCTTGACAGTTCAATTCATTTTGAGCTTGGGGATTACAAAAAAAAATGAGTCTATAAATATTTTCCCGCCGAATTTAAGTCATTTGAACTGTCAAACTTGAATACAACTTGATTACTGCTTGATTTGGAAAGCCACATCCACATAACAAATAATTTATCATCAGTCATAAATGTACTTGACCATAGAATTTGAAAAAAATATTCTATATTTCCAAATATTGAAATTCTTCAAAATAAAAAACAAATATACTACAAAATTGATTTCAAAATCAGTCGCTTGTCTCGATTTTCGCCAATATTACCCAACATGAGTGTTGCGATATTGAAAGTTTTAAAACGCGTGCTGCTTTTAAGTTTATGTTATGCTTATTTCCCTGTTAGTAGAGTCTATAAATCACACATAACATTATTTTAATTTTGATTCATCACATGGAAAAATAAAAGATGCAGATCGGCACCGGGCAATACTGATCAATCTCGCCAAAAAACGGTGTGACAACCATAACAGTCACTTCAAACTTTAGTCATATCACCTACAGTCAGATTGGCATGGTGGTTAGGACGATGGCTTCCCACACCTTAGGTCCCGAGATCGATCGCAGACGCTAGAAGGAAACCGATTAAAATAACTTGAGGTTTCAGCGTAGAGGGAAATGCGTGGAAAAATAAAATATATGGGGCGAGACCGCCGGCCCATGGATTTTAGGAAAATTTTTTAGAGTGTAGTAAGTTTGAATTAAGCTTGCTATGCCAAGCTTAATGCAAGTTGGGCAAGTGTAAACTTGAACACTTAATTCAAGCTTGCATTAAGCTTACACGCTTGAAATTTTCAAGCTTAATTCAAGTTTATTGACTTGATAAATCAAGCTTACTGCAAGTTTGATGCAAATTTGCTGTGCTATCTGGGATCGATGCACGAGAGGTTAAAAATGAAAAATAAATAAATAAATATAGTTGTAACCATACATTTATAAATACTACAGGGAAAATAATATGAAAACGTGTTTATATGCTCAGCACTTGAGCCTCTCTCAGAATAATCTTCGCGACTGAAGTACTCGCGCAGGGTGTGACATAACGGGCTTGGCAATATTCAAAAACCTATTCGAAGAATTTATTCACAAGTTTTTTGCCTTGTAGAATATGACCTTAAATTCAATTGCACATGGCCTCATCAATTTTCAAAAAGATGTTAGGAAGTTACATTGAAAAAAAAAGAACAATAGCGTAAGTGCTCGCGCAAGATATGACACCCCCGATATACCCCACAAGATATGACACCAATTTGAAAAATTTCAAAACAAATTTTCCCTTTCCAAGGTTATGTCCTTAGAACCAGCTGCAGGAGGTTTCATACATTTTCAAAAAGAAGTTAGGAAGGCACATCGAAAACAAAAGCGGAGTGGGTATGTTAGACCCTGCACGAGCACTGCAGGGTTAATAAATCAGACACTTTGATTATTACAGGTTTAAGTTTATGTAAATATAATAATTTTAAGTTTTTTTTAAGGTACTAGTAAATTAATTGACAATAGTTTTCACCGGGAAACAATAACTGAATTTTAAAATTAAACATTTATCTTTTAAAGGTGAAAGAAAGTTACTGTACTATATTATGTATATGCATGCATGTCTTTAGCATTAATGTAATTATTTATTTATAAAAGAAATGCACACTACAGAAAAATTCCAATTATAGTGTTGCATGTGAAAAAGAAAAACAAACGAGCAAACAAAAAAGAATATAAAAGGACACAACGCAATACAGAAAATAAAAGACAAACTATGACAGAGATAAAATAAATAACATATAATGAATATAAAAGTTCAACTCACTTAACATTAAAAACAGCATTGTAGATGTTAAAAATATCTAAGTCCAAAGAAAACTTGTTAAAATTTTTGTGAAACTTAGATAAAAATTAATAATTTAATTATATTCAGTAAATGGATTCACAAATTATGCTGCGATTTATGTTCATGCAGACATTGAATTAATAACATTAGTTCTAGTCGTCTGGTGTACTAATTGCCTTTGAATATTATTCACAGCATTATAGTTTGAATTAAGTTACTGAAATATTTGTTATTTTTTATATTCGTATTCTTAGAATAAAATAAGCTCTAAGGTTTTCAATGTAGTCTACTGAGTCTTTAGAGGATGTCAGAGTAAATTTTCCATGTTCTGCCTCATCATCTCTTAAATTAGCACCAGATAATTAAGCGATATCTCCCCTAAATAGGATTTTAAAGACTGTGAGAGAAAATTTTTGAATTTCAGGAAATTGAAAAAAAAAACCGTATAACTGATATTGTGCGTCTTACAAAAGAAGCATAATTGAATTTAAATTAATAGAAATGAATCAGGACTTCATGTATAAATGCAAAAGTCGTCTAGATGTGAAATAATGATGTTTTATTATAGTAGGAGAAATTGAGAAGTACTTGAATAAATTAAATTAACTTTGCAGTCATTCTAAATTAACGGCGTCATCTGCAGTTCATATTTCTATTTATTTATTTATTCTTACATAGCTTGCGGACCTAGTACTGTATTTCACAACCATTTTCTCTGACGAAACCTTTTGAAGGTTTTTGAATTCTAACACAGCACTGTATGTAACATCAGAGCAATTTTCCTTCCTAACTTTTAAAAATCCCACTTTTCCCGTGTCTAAGTTTTAATGTAATGCGCATAAACGAAAGAACCACTATCATGTATATTTTGCCTAGAAAAAGTCCCAGATCCCCCAAAACTGGAATAACTGACGGAACACGACTGTCGCATGTTTAGTTCAGGTTGCGTGCAGTCCAACATGGCACTAATGGTTGCCTGTCCGGGTTAGTTGCGATTGGTTACATCACGACATATAATAGTAATGCCGTGGGTTATTCCTAGATAAGTTTTAAAAACGTAGAAAAGAAGCTTTTTTAGTCACATTTTTTTCGAAAAAAAAACATGCTATCTACGAATGGAAAGCTAGTGTTCAGAAGGGCACATTTTGGGCAGTCCTTGTGTATCATAATGAATTATAAATTTTAATAAGGATTTTATTGCTATATTCATATCTTTGCAAATTTAAGTACATGTATAGTTGCAGTCTCTTACTTAAAAATGAATATTTATTTTGCATGACAGTGAGCATCTTTTAATGATAATAGAAGTATTTTTCACTACTATGTATAGCAATTAATGAAGCAGAAATATATATATATATATATATGTAATGTATAAAAAGGTAATTTGGGTTTTACTAGTTTGGGTATTGTTCAAGCGATACTTTCACTGTAAGTTTTGCTTTCCTGTCATACTTGCCACGCGCGCTCTGGAGCTATGTTTTATTTATTTTGTTATTTGTCAGACATCAGGCCGTCGATTCTGAGTTCTTTAGATGTACACGTGTCCCCACGCCCTTGTAGCCCCGGATGCGGGTCATGTTGGTAAATGTGTGTGGTTCGATTAGAGATAAGCGAGAGGCGGAGTTATGTCTTCGAAAACCACGTGGTATGATGAACGTAAATATTCCCGCACATCGAAAATCGAGAGACTTCTGACACTGGGACTGCTTAATTTGTCCGCGCTGATTTTTGTACCCGTCTCCCCCTCTCCTCTTCTCACTCTATATTGTAACTTAAAGATAATGTTTAATAAACCGTTTTACCTGCCTCAACTCCTGCCTTAACTACCTGCCTTAAATATATATATATATCCTAGCGAGCAAAACGATTCCCATATGTTTTCTTAGATACAGTTAGCGCTATCTACCGGGTAACACATAAACTAGTCGTGCTAAATCAAGAAGCAATAGCAGTATTTAAGCGATTGGTGTATTACTACGTGTCTAAATAGGATTCTTCAAAAAACTAGGTCTTATCATATCTCTTCTAAGGCAAGCACTAACTTTCCTTTTTATTGAGAAATACAATCTTTAATGTGCGGAAATATCACTTGGTTTGCTGAATGGAGTAATGTTCTAAGATGTCAATTACACTTGCTAAGTCTGTTGTGTTTCTCGGCTCGTTCCAGTAATATGACTAAAGTGGGAAGCCATATTGCCGGGTTAAATGATCCCTCTACTGAAGAAACTCCAGTACCGGGTCCTAGACGTCATGGCAGCCCTTCAACCGTTTCAAAATGCATGACTCAACATTACATTATTTAATTTATTTCTGCTTTTATTATAGTCCCTAATTTTTTATTATAATTTTAAAATATTCTATATTATTGTTTGTGACATTTTTTTATTTTGAAATTTTCATAAAATAAATCATGCATACTATATGATTATAAAATTTATTTTACTTCATTATGTGTAGTTATTCTCGTAGTTGTCTGGGCACTAAACTCCGTTCCCATAAGAACACGGCAAAATGAAGCAGAAACCGGCTTGGCCAGTGCTTGAGAGGGTGAAATCCCTCCTGGCTCGACTGCTGTGGGACCGTGCACGCTAATGGAAATTGGTGCACGTAAAATCCGTTGTGGCTGCAATTTCCTCCAGGTTCAACCCTACCTCCGGGGTGGGTCCCTCCTCTGGAATTGGTTCAAAATTGCGGGATGCCGGGCTAAAGTCGGACTTTTTCTCACTGCGGCCCAATAAAAATGGAAGGCGCCCCCCTCTGCCCATAGCCTTCCTATCTGGGGGGATCTGGCACTGCATGCGGTTCTCAGAGGGCATAAGCAAAAACAACATGTATAGTTATAATTAATTTTAGAGCTTTTATTTTGCCGATAAAAAACAATTTCAAATAATTTGCAAAGGAAGAATCATTTTGCCCTTGGGTTGATGGTAAAATGATCCTCTAGACACTTTCAAAAAATTTTACTTTTTTCATTACGCATTTTGTTTTTAAAATATTATTAAAATACGTTTATGATTCAAAATGTAGCATAAAATATGCTGCAAAGAGCCAAAGTTTTATTTAAACATTTATGTTATTTTATACCAGTTTAAACCTTAAGGCGATCATTTTATGCCACCTTCCTCTCTCTCTCTCTCTCTCTTTCTCTCTCTATACATACATACATACATATATATATATATATATATATATATATATATATATATATATATATATGTATATATATATATATATATGTACACAATCCAGCCACATTAATGTGACCACCTGTCAGAAGCCATAATAACCACCTTATGCAGACGTGCAGGAAGAGAATCAGGTAGCTTCTTGAACGCGTTCACTGGGATGTTGATCTATGCCGACTCCAGTGTCGTGACCAGCCGTGCTACGTTACGCGGTTGAAGATCCATATGCGAACAACCCGACAGAGATAATCCCACAGATTCTCGATAGTCCTTAAGTCTGGGCAGTTTGCTGGCCACGGGAGTGCGGTAAACTCATCCTGACGCTCTTCGGACCACGTACGTACATAACGAGCTATATGACACCTCGCACTGTTCTGTTGGTAGAGTTGGGCTTTGCTATGTAAATAAGAAGTCTTGCTTTGGAAAGAGTTCAGTAATATATACAAGGAGGTCAAATCCATACCAAACTTAGATTAAGCACCTATGATGGATAGCATACAAACACTTCTGATCAGTATGCCTAAATATACCATAGTCCATGATTTTCATGTCATTATTAATACTTCCCGTCATAATTAAACTTTCCTTATAAACAGCATTCTGCAGCTGAAACTGATTAGCCGATTGTCACCAAATTTGGCTTGCAGACTGTACACAAGATGCACTTGTGCATAGTCCACAGATTGATGCTATGGAAACGCACACAAGAAGGAATATTTTTGTTCTAAAATTGAAGCATTCGTGTTGTTTTTGTTTCCAAAATTCATTATGCAAAGCGCCACCACTACGTGACTCTTTGCATGTTGAATGGAGCTCAAAAAAGTACCCAAATAGGTCAATAAATGCTCAAAAACCATTGAATAAATGCTGAAATTGCTTCTACATTTCTTTAAACCATTTCTATTGTTAGATTTCCAGTTTTTAATGCAAAGTGCCACCTAGTGGGCACTTTTTGAAGTTTTTTTCTGAAATTCCTGAGCGCATCTCATGTATAATTGTTTGCTTGTTTGTTTGAAAAACACAGATTTTCTAGATCTATAGCACTTTTATGGCTGTCATCTCAGTTGTTCATAAGTACACAATCATATTTATTTATATCACAGTACAATTGACAATTTTACATCCACGCCCAAAAGCCGGGAGTCGAACCCTGGCCCAAAGGTATGGTAGTAGGGCGCGCTAGCCACTACACCGCCTGGGTGGCATCTCATGTATAATAGTCTATAAATCAAATTTGATTACAATCCGTTCCCCCGTTACAGCTGCAGAACTCTTTATAGGGAAGTTTAATAAAACCCCCTGTACACATTTGGAACAATTTTTCACTCTTGTTATTAATGAGCAAATTTAAGAAATAATTCTCTTCACTTGCCAGAAAGGCCTAATGTGTTTTTCAATGATAAAATAAAAATACCGTTGTGTGTCCGGAAAAAAATTTCGCCTCATTTCCATCAGTCTAATAATAAATCTAACTAGAAAATCAAATTAATTTAAATGGATTGTTCACCAATCAAGTGATCAAAATATACTTTTACGTAAATAAAAGCAGAATTACTTAAAAAAAATAAAACTTGTCAAATACTTTCTATGCTAGTTCCTCGATATTTTCAACTTTCAGGTTAAAATTTTATAATTCTTTTCATATAGAACGACATTTTTCACGTTAGCGTAAAGCATATTTTTATTTTCATTATAATTTCATATTCCTTGAGGAATATATTTAGTTTTTCTATTTTCTCATACGGAAACTTTGATGTATTTTCTATACATCCTTAAATATTTTTCAAAAGAAAATAAATCCATAAAGGATATCATCTTAACACCTTTTTGAACATGTAACTGAATAATATTTTTCCCGTTATAAAAAGACTTTCTGAAAATGTGGAGTAAAGTTACAGTTTAATATTAAAGTAATGTATTTTACAGTATGATGTGCAAAACATGACACACAATATTAAAACAAACTTCATGGAACGAATATTAAAATATCGTACAGAATATCCATGTAAGAAGTAATCTTTTGAAACATCTAAAACAGTCTTATAAATGATGATGTAGTAGTAATAATACAAATGCACCGAAACTTCACTGTTCAAGAAATTTTACAATATCTATTTTATGTGGATTTGAACTAAATGCATCTTATCGTTTTTCTAGTACTCATAATTTGATAAATTTATAAATTTCCCAAATTTAATCGATATCCAAAATCGAATAATTGCATTTTCGCAAAATTTGGATTGCCTAACATGCTGGTTGATCTCCGCCCATTATTTAAAAAAAAAATATTAACTTAGAGACTGATTTATTACTTAGTTCTTATTTATTATTTGAATTTTATTATTTGAAGAGAATTATTTCTTAAATTTGCTCATTAATAACAAGGGTGAAAAATCGTTCCAAATGTGTACAGGGGGTTTTATTGAACTTCCCTATAAAGAGTTCTGCAGCTGTAACGGGAGACTTAGATTTATTTTTCTAAAAACTGACAGTAACTTAGAACTGATTATCCGCATATGTGATCTGATCTATTTTTCCCTAATATATATAAAACTAATAAGTAAAACACACAGAATATTACAGCAAAAATGACATACTCCGAAGGAGATATATATATATATATATATATATATATATATATATCAGCAGAATCAAAAGGCCAAACAGTATGAAGATCGAAAAACAATGAAGAATAAATTATACAAATATATATATATATACATGCATTTAAGTGCTCTTAAAATTAATAGATATCTCTCATGTAAAATTAGTTTACTCTGAACAAAAGTCAAATTTTATGTTTATGAAAATATTTTCGTACCTTATTTAAACATCGTTTGATAAACTAAATTTGTTTTCACACCAAAACACTCAATAAATATTGAAGAAGAGTTACGAAGTAATTTTGTTTCTTAGGTTACTGTCTAGCAAATGAGATTTAGAAAGTAATGTTGTTTCATAGATTAGAATGTAGCAAATGAAAAACTAAACTTTACCGTACGTCAAAATGCATCGTAAAAAATATACCGAGTCAATATTCTGTATTAATTTTTATTTTAAATAGATTTATTTTTCTAAAAACTGATAGTTATTTCACCCTTAAATACCTGAAATTTGAGCACGTTCTTTTCCGATCGTGCAATAGCCACAAGTGTATACTAAATTCCCTACATCAGTTTTGTGAGTAAATAATAAATTTTTTGAAAAGCACATAGTTTGAAATAAATATGTGAAATTTTTATTTTTCACCTCATGATCATTTATTATAAAGAACTATATTTTATATATGAAATTGTGAGATAAGAAATTTGATTGCTACTCTGATTTTGGCAGTGGACATATTTTAAAAGTCCGGTATAAATTTGAAACTTAGGGCATTTAAGGGTTAATCTGCTGACCAATCAGTAACTGACCAATTCCATCTAGATAGGAGGGTTTTAGAATTCAATAAAATTACCTGTTGTAATAAGTCATAAATAGACTGAAAGTACACAGGCCTAACAAATGAATGCAATTATCTACTTATATAATACGCTAACGTATGCGGTACCAAAATCGACGATATTTCCACTCTGCGAACGGCAAAAGCTAGATGTAAACATTAGTGCAATAACAATAAGGCACGTGCAAAAATCCAAATTAACAGTTCAATGGCGTCAAATGCAGCAAGCATATGTCATGCAGTAGCTAGATTTCAAAATCATAATAATGGATACACAAAAATGCAAGATCTTTCTTGGAGGAGAGAATAATGCTATTACAAACATAAAAATTTTACTACTCGTTTCTCCAAGGATCTTTCAGACTTTTTCACAGCTTTAAAATACCGAATTTACAATGCGTGGCGCATTAATCGCCCATCAAAAAAATGTCGCCATGGATTGGGGTAAAACACATTTTAGCAATTAGCTGTTTCAACAGAGGTTTTAATAATGACTCCCGAAATGTGTAGCAGCAACCCTAACCTAAATAAATTTAATGACGAATACTGCTAAAACAAACAAGATATAATATGATAAGAAGTCGTTGGTTAAAACAAAGAAACCTAATTTTCATTGAAATGAGTTCAGAAATTTAGTCAAAACTGTACCGAGTATAGAGAACAAACAGTAAGGTATGAGGCGGCAAAGCTGGCCGCCTTGGCGGCTAGTATCCAATATTTGTGTTTCTTTTAATTGCATTTCTACATAAAAACCAATCAAAACGTAATTATCAAAAATCCTTGAAACGTCCACTCACGAAATCATTCTTTTATGAGATCAGGATGCTGTAAAACATTTCTGTCATCATTGTGCATAAAAATAAAAACAGGGAACGGCTGTTCGGCACCGAAATGCCGTCATAAGTTACATAGCTGCTTATTTCACCAGGCTAAAGGCTCCGGAACTGAAATGATAAGTCGTAAAAGCTTAAAGAATTAATTGGTTCCGGAGTTTTATGAGCATGGCGAATGACAGTTTTGCAGTAACAACGCTATACTTTCGTTAACCTGCGTGATGTATCTCTCATTTGGACTCCAATTTTGCGGATATACACATTTTATAGCGAATAAAGTATTACATAAAGTAAATCTGTTGCAGGACCTTAACCCGCGGTTTTGCTCTACAGGGGGGATTGTTGAAGAGAAAGTATTATCCTATATGATATGATTGGAGTTGCCATAAGAATGGAAATTTGACTTAAATTACAGAAGATGAAGGCTTTTAAGGTATACGCCTACAGTTTGACCAGATTTTTGGAGCGATTTCGTAAAAAAATATTTTTGATATTTCTTTGATCTTCGTATTTTAGCTTTGTTTTCTAGCTCTTGCAAGTTTTACAAAAAGCAATCTGCACCATGTTTTTATAATATGCAATAAATATTTTGCTAGAATTTATAGAGTGATCATGCATCTTTGGCAAATTTCTTTGGCATTAACGGAAATTTGAGACGGTCAGGGTTTTAACACCGCAAAAGCATTTTTTTTTCAGAATTTGTTCACGTGTTGAATTATCTATTTTTTATCTGTAGATGGGATAGCAGATATTCGTCTGATGTCTCTTTCAAGAGGACATTAATTTCAGGAACATAATAGTGGTGACGCATAAAACTTGAAAAACACAGCACATATTCAATTTGAACAGTATTTATATTCGTTATAAATCGAGTTTAAAACACATCTCTGGGTGGTAGATCATAGCATTAAACGCAACATAAATTATTGGTAAATATTTTGGAGAGCACGATATTAGCCATGGCATGGGAACTTTTGGTTCTCATTACATATACTGAGAAACTTGACCTGTAATAATAACACATGGTTGTCACAAGGGATGTCATTGTAATTTCCTTCACCCTCTACCTAAAAATTATAAAGAAGTTGGCTCTGCATCGGAGATTAAAAAATTAATTCCTCCTTTCGAAAGTGAAGTTTATGTAAGTTTTGTTAAAATATGGCAAACCTAAGGCGATGACATCAACAGCTACATCCCACAGAGAAGCGCTAATTGAAAATTAACTCTGAAGAAAATGTCATAATATGACGTCACTACATATCAAAACATTGGACATTTTGAGAAAATCGACTTCCAAAATGTGCGATTTAACACACAACATTTGGACAGAAGCTCAGACGACAACAAATATAAGAGAAAGACGTTGAAGTACAAGATCTGTGATTAAGGAACATGCATGTTTATACAATTGAAATAACTGTAAAACAAATACATACAATGCAATTTTTAACAGATAAATACTAATAACTTTATAGGTAAAATTCATACCAGAGAGATATTGTTAGAAAGTGAAAAATATGAGGAATTCAGTTATAGTAAATTCATTCAAAAATATCAAGTGGAAGATTGTTAAAAAGTTGCAAGAACACAATTAAAAATCGAAAATGGTTTAATGAACATAGATGTAACAGCTATAGTATATGTAATGAAAGACAGAAGCTTAAGTAAACGAATTCTTGTTCAGAGTGCCATTTACATGCTAAAATCATTGAATTTAACTACACAAAAAATGGAAAAGGATTTCCGTTTAAACTAAGAGAAGACCATAGCTTAAATCATTAGAAATGACAGAAAAAATTTCACTATTACTTTATGAACAGAACACAAATTAGACAAATATAGTATTTCAACACAACAGACATGATCTAATTTACATTAATTTACATTTCAAAATTTAATCAATCGCAATCGTTTCAATATCGCAAATCGTTTCAGTAATTTAGAAAAATCTTAATCCCCAAGTTGAATTTTTTTCGCTTTACTTCGCTCAAGTAAAACTGAATAAACGTATTTTCCATCGTCTAGTACTTATGATACTCTGTAAACTTCACTAACAAGAATTTATCTGAAACAGCAAGGCAAATTCCAACCCGGCTTTGTAACCGTCTCAAGCTTCAGAAGTAAGCTAGAAAAATAGCTATGTCACACAAACAGCTCTTCATTTTTTAATAGACGTGGAACAGTTTCATGAAAATTAATTCAATATATTCTTCGGAAAAGCTTTACTTTCAGGAAAGCAAATCTCTGAGAGCGTAAAAACCTTGTAAAAACCTTATTTCCTTGAGAAGCGGCCTCGCTTCGTAAAATCATATTAGTTTATTAAAGCGCTCTACCGTAACAATTTATTCAGCAGGCACAAAATGAAGAATTCAGATGAATACTATTAATTTTAACTGAACGAATATAAAATTCTGTGACACGAGCTGCAGTTTTCGTGATAAACTTTTGTTTCATACTCGCAAAGTCAATAGAATTTGCAAAAGTGTGCTCAGCGTTGGAATTTGTTTAGCAAAAGTTTCAGCGAAATGTATTTTTCTATGCGACGTTATTAACACGCGTGGTGGCTTTTTGGATCAATTTGAGGGAACATTTTCGGAGAGTCGATGAAACACGGTATTTCGACGATGTTTTAATGAACGCGACTAGCGTAGTTATTATGAAAAATTAGATAAAAATGTGTGTTTCTATAGAAATGAATAATTATCATTTCATCTCGATGCATTATACATCACGAAAAATAAGGGTAAACGAGTTTGTTCGGAGAGATTTACGTATCCATGCTATCATGATGTAACACTAGACGTATTAAAAAATCGAATCATAAAACTGAAATAAAAAAAACCATTCTTTTATCACCAGCAGTAATGTAAACTCATTAAATTCTAAGTTACTAGTGGGAAAGGACTTATCACATCTTATTGACCGAGCGAAGCCAGGTCTAAAAGTCAACTGGAATGGCGATGTTGTACTTGTATGTTTGCTAGGCGGTAATTTTAGTACGGTTGATCCCATGTTCGTAATATTTGGTAGACGAGATTTGAGGTATTCGATTTTAAGTTGGAATCAATTAGAGTTTGCGATTATTTAAAAAAAATGAATTTTTATTTTTCCGGATCGTTTACTTAAATAATATTAAGGGGATGATTCAAAACTTTATCTCAGAAATGTAAAGGGGGATAGAAGCGACCAAGATGATTCAGAATCACACAGGGTTCGGGTCCGAAAAGTCGTCTTCATTTAACAAAAAGCACTCAAAAAACACTGATGTTAAAAGATCATATATATATGTAATAATAAAATAAACTTTGCTAATTTAACCTAATTTAATTTAATGTTATTTGAAAAATCCTTCTTTAATCTTTTACTCTTACTGTAAAGTTTGTTTCTCGGCCACACAAATATTACGCTCAGAGACGTTTTTTGAAGTTCCATAAGTAGAAAATTGTTTATTCAGCAGTATTTTCGGTTTTCTGTGGTTTTCATTACTACGTGCTTTTAGAAATCCTGGGTAAGCAGGTGTTTCTCATGTCTTGATTGACAATCTAGTTAACTAATTACGTTTGAGAGTAACGCCTTCGCGATCGTGCTGCACCCTGCCAGCAGATGTGGTAATGAAGGAGTATTTAAGCAAGAGCACGGAAATTTCGAGAGCTTCGTCTTAACTTCGCGCTTAGCTTTTTAGGAGTTTGGAACGTAAAGCTTAGCTTCGAGCCTTTAGACTGCGATGTAAGAAGATAGCCACGGAACGAATAAGGTCGCCGGCCCGACTCCTGCCCTCTGTCTGAAATGTGAAATAAACTATTTAACCTAGAACCACAACGGATTTGAGTCAATTATTCCAACAAAGAATGGCGTAAGGCCCATTCATTACATATATATATATATATATATAGCTATAGATATTGATATAACTTTGTAAATAAGCACATATAACAATGTACTTATCTTAATCAGAACGATCGTTTCGGCGGGAAAAGCTTCAGCCTTCATCAACTGTCAGCAAAGTCTCACAATAGACTTTGCTAACAGTTGATGAAGGCAGAAGCTTTTTCGAACGAAGCGATCGTTCTGATTAAGATAAGTACTGTGTGTGTTAATTTACAAAGTAATAGATACATCGTCGTCTTCATTTACCTTTTAATAATCACTTTAGAAGAATTCTAAAGTGATTATTAAAAGGTAAATGAAGATCCAGTGATTATTAAAAGGTTCTGTTTGTCTAAATACTCAGTTGAGATCCATAAGGAATAAGCTTTTCTCCCACACTTTCAACAATGGTATGATATCGAATTTGTAAGCTACCAATTTTGGTCAAAGGTTTACTGTGAAAGATGCATTAGTATTTGGCATACGATGGTCGGAAAGTACACTGTTACTTCAACACTTCTTCCAAAATGATTATGAGCAGGTAAATAAAAACGACGCGCTAATAGATAAAAAATACCTTAATGTTATTGAATTCTAATTTTGTTATTGCAGTTATAATAGCAGAATGAAGACAATTTTTTGTGAAGTGTTTTATAATCGATAACTTCGGTATCAATTATCTTTCTTATCCCCCCCCCCCCTTTTCCTATCTTCGAAGTTATGACTTTAATATGATAACTCAGTCATACGTATAATACCGTGGTTAAAAGAATTTGAATAAATTTCAAATTTTAAAGTATCTTTAGGTAGTTCTCAATTCCTTACAAGTACTATTTTCTCTTTACATTTTAGGTACAAGTTCCTATGAGGGATTGCACGTTTTATCGTTTTTGGTCTCTTGCACTCTTGGCAATATTGAGAGTTTTTTGTGCTTTCAAAGGTATACTTGAGTCTATTTCTGTCTTGATACAGTCGTATACCATTTTAACAAAGGCCAGCGAAATCCTTTCCTTATAACGAAAATTCATTATAGCGGAATTTTCAGAGATTAGTGTTGTTTTTACTCCCAAGATTTCTCCCAATCCATATGAAATGTCCCCAAAGTTTTACGATATTTTATAGACTAACATAAGTTCTGTATTACCATAGACTTAAAAAGGTTTGCAATGTACAAGTTTCATCCTTAAAAACCTATAACTGAACTTGCATCATGCCTCAGTATTCAAACGGTAAACTGATTAATACTTTGAGTTTTAATCTAATTCTTATGCCGAATATTTATGAATAAGTACTCAGTTTTAAGTAACAAATAAAGATTTTCATTATCTTTTTTATAAATAGTCAATCATTGAGAAACTGTCTTTGCGGATGCTGCCAATAATTTTCATTTTCTGTAGATTTTGAGTCTGGTTTTTGAAGAAAATCTAGTAAGATAATAATTTCTAATATGGAATAGACTGTTTAAGGATGCTTTTAATAATTCTGTTGATTCTGTTCACTTGAAGTCCATTCCAAGAAATAAATACTTCATGAAAGAGATTAACAGATTTTGTGGTTCTGTTATAAATGCAATTTCCAATGATAGAGCCTACAGATTCACAAACACACTCACTGCTAATTTTCAAGCAATTTTCTAGGAGATAAACTATTTCTGGTAAATCAGTATACACATCACGGGGAAAAAAGAACAATGAGAAAGGAAAAGAAAAACTCGTAGAATTTTGTGTACATTGTTAAAGTAGAAAACAGTTGTAGAGTTTTCTGCAAAATTTCCCGCCCGATCCTAGATAACCGAATCGGACATATTCTGCATACCTGGTTACACGTATTTAAATGTTACACCAAAAGATTTAAGCCAAATAAATCAAATATTGATTTTATTGAAATTTTTAACTTACTTGAATTAGAGACGTAATCCGCTATTTTTCTTTGTACAAACATCTCATACTCGCAGAAAATATTACACACATACACACTTTTCTAAATTAAATATATTTTCAAACAAGCTGCCATTAAAGTAATTTTGGATGATAAATAACGTTTTAAAGTCTCTACACTCTCTAAAGCTTTGGAAGTTCTCAGTAGGTGAGATTCTAATCCGAACATTCCTGGTTCGGCGCCAATGTTCTGACGGAATTGTTCATTTTTTCATTGAATCCTCCAAATAATATCATCTCATCATCCATCCAAGGTTATGATATTATCATCAGCAGACAGGAAATCATCCAGAATTGCATCCATAAACACGAATGTTTCTTTCATAATGTGCTTCCACAAAGATTGAAACTCGGTGTTAAGCTATTTTCACCCTCATTACCATCCAATCTGGTATGTATGTTCGGGACATCTTTTTGCTGCTTTGCCTGGCATTTTTATATTACGGATTCCGCCGTTTGTACTACCAGAATTTTAATGTGATAACTGTAATTTAAATTGGGGATTACGATTATTACAGTAATGGACTTCGCCAAAACCGGATTCGACTGTATTAACAAACTGTTTGTGCTATTTTTTTTTTGTATTTTATTCACATTAAAGTGCATTGTACACCAAAATCTTGATCCTGTGATGCAGATTACATATTTTTCGGGTGCAAAACAATTTTATTTTCGTTCTTTTTTTGTAAATCAAATATTCTGTATTTAGTTTTAATCTCTCTCCACTTAGCTTTTCTACTTGATAAAAAGTGCTTAATTTTCTATATTTTGCCAGCTAGTGTGGTGTGCCTGCAATTTGGGGGTGTTCTCCTTCTAAATTAACTATTGATTTAGCATAAGCAATGCCAAATTCAGGGTGTCTTGCTGTCTGGATTGGCAGGGTTGCAAGGCTTTTGTAATGGAATTAGCCTAATTCTGTCACTTCTGCTTTCGTGATATGCTTTTAAACCGTTAACTTCAATTTTTTTATATTTATTACACCTACCAGACACTTTTGGTCACGTAGACGATTGATTATGAGTGGCTCATCTTTTTATCGCCAGGCTTTGAAAAGCTGGCCTTTTTGTAAAAAGTTTTTACTACACTTCTCCGTTGTTCTCCCTAAGAGTAGGTGGTATTTGTTTTTTAAGGATCTCCGGCATATAGTGTGGCTATGCGGCACAATTAGATGTCCCTGGTGTGTTATTAACGGTTTTTAAAGCAATGTACTAGTTCAGCTTATGTTTGAAACTGTTTATGCTTTCAACTTCAATAAAATGTAGCCTGTACAGCATACAGGACTGCTACGCCTGTACAGCATAGAAGTCGTCCCTCTTTTCTTGGACTTTAGCGTTTCTCATGGATTTTTAGTGCCACTATACCACGCGTAATCGGACAACGGAAAAGTTGTATTTCGACCAGCGACAACTTTCCCATAACTCCAACCTCCACTTTAAATATTTCTCGCATATTTCAATAAAAGATGTCACGCGTGTTTTTCCATCTTCTAAAACTCATAAACAAGATACTTCATTAAATACACTTTTCCCGATCAGGTCAAAGAAAATTCCAACCTGCCTTTGTAGCTTACAAACGACAGAGAAAATAAAACAAAAACAAAAAAAAAATATTTCGTATAACAAGAGCTTTTGTTTTTTACTTACATATAAGGCATAACGCCCTGAAAATTAATTCAACATTCGCCGTGTAAATGTCATGTAAGGAAAGCAAATCTCCGAGCACGGAAAAATCTTGTTATTTGCTGGAGAGGCGGCCATTTTCATAAAATCAGAGTAGTTTATTAAAACGCTCCACTGTAACAATTTATTCAGTTTGCACAAAATGAGGAATAGAGAATGGTATTATTAATTTCGGCAAAACGAATATAAAATTCTGTGATACAGACTTTTCGCGGTAAAACTTTTGTTTGATGGTGGTGCATTCATTGAATTTGTGAAATTGCGTGTAACTCTGGAACTTGTTTAGCAAAAGTTCTACTCAAATATATTTTTCATGTGGAATTATGAATAGGGATAGCGGATCAAGGATCAGTTTGATGAAATAATTTTAGACCTTAAATCGGAATATTTCAACATTGCGTTAATAAGTAGGAATAAATAACATTATAAGTAAGCACACGAAGGAATCATTTTGCTATACTGATTAATAGCATTAAAATTTCATTTTTGTAATTAAATCATATAAATGGGGAAAAAACAGAGTTACGATAAAAAAGGAACTTACAGAATTTTATGTTATCGATTATTATTATTATATTTTTTTCGGGAGACTAACTGTAAATAAATACAAAATTTAAATTTTGATAAGGCCTCCGTACAAAAAAAAAACAAGTTTTCTCAAATTTATATTTATGCAGTTAAACAGGTTTTCAAACATTATTGTATTTTTATTAACAAAAAATAAACATTTACGAACGTTTATTCACATTTTTATACATTTGAAATTCTTTGTAAAAATTTTTTAAAATGCTATTTGTAGTATCTTTTGTGTTTTACTAATTAGTTATATATATATATATATATATATATATGTACAATAAAATAAAATCTGAAACACTAAATACGCGCTTAAGTCCTTTAAGAGTGTATAATAATCCATGCGTTGTCCCTATTTTTCTCCCTTTTCCCATAGAACGTTTCTTGGGAATCAAAATCTAAATTAAAATCGCCTACTAAAACTGTTTCACCCTTTTTGCCAAGCATATTGTAACTACAACATTATAAATGCTGTTTGGAATGTGCTTCATAATCCATAAGTGCGCCGTGTTTGTTTTCATTGTGTGTTCCACAAAACACTTCTTCAGAATTTAAATCTATATTGAAATAGTCTACGAAAACTGTTTAACAATCTTACTCCTGCATATTCTAACTATCCTTCACATTTATATATATTATCTGGGAAGTGTATCATTATTTATAAGTGTGCCGTGCTTGCCTTTCTTGTATCATAAAACACTTTTCATGACTGAAATCTATATTAAAGCCAAACCTGGCGATAAATCATCAAACATTGCAAACCTTGGTGGCTTTTAATATTTCATTCCCCGCTCGCGCTATGTCACTGAAAAGTGCCTCGCCGTGACAAGACGTGTAGACAAGTTATGTCAACTCTAAAAAACCTGATTGATTTTAATAGCACTCCAGTGAGAATTAAAAAATAAATAAGTAATAAGCATATATTCTCTATTTACTGGCATCTTTCAAGAGTCGTCCCATTAATAAATTAACTTTTTTTGAGACCGTCTGGTACAGCTATAGTACCAGCGTGTAAACAGTACTTGAGTTTCTCTTAGGTCTGCAGCTGTGCCGATACTTTCTTCTCCTTTTCCGAAAATCTATTTCATGTCTTACCCATTAGTCATTATGTTTTAAAGTTTAAAAGTTCTGAATTAAAGCTTCTTTTGGCGTGTCTTTGTCCCATTCACATGTAAATGAATGAAGATTCATTTGAAAAATCTTTCTAAGAACACGCTACATCGGAAATATTTAGAATTTATGAATGCTTTTCAGTAAACGGAATAAACTAGTCCCTACAAGCTTTCGGGAGTTTTTTAAGGGTTCTTAGGAGGATTGAGAAGCAAATATACACGTATATTAGACCCTTCCGGTTTTACATTTTATGATCAAAATAATAGTATAGCATAATGAAATTTTTTTGTATAATAATACAGTATAATACATCATAAAACTTCAGGTTCAACTCTATTACCTTGCACAGATGTTGAAAAAAAATTAATTTTTACTATACATGTATTTTTTTAATAGTGCGTATCACTATCCTTAAGATAAAAGAAATTTAAGTTCTTAAAAATAAATTTTTGTTTCAAAATAAAGTAATATATATATATATATATATATATATATATTATAGAATGAATTAATATTCAAGAAAATGTTTTAATTAAGTACTTTAAATTGCATTTTAAATTGAAATTTGAAAAAAAATCTCACTTTTTCCTTTATATTTCTGCTAATATTTTCAAAAGTTTTTCTCTTTCACTTTTAATAATAATTAATTCTATTGATACTGATAACCGTTGTAAGTATACAAAGTTTCGTAAAGATATGATCTAAAGTTACTTATTGTATGTTTTTTTTTATGTTTTGTATGTGTGTATGTTTAAATATATATCTTAAAACGTTTTTATGTGCATCTCCAGTTCTAGTTAGAATAATTGCATGAAATCGGATTCAAAAAGTTCAGAAATAACTAACTAAGGTTTCATATAAAATTAAAATTGAAAAATCGATTTTTTGAACCTTTAATCCTCCTATGACAACTTAATGATTTTCAGGTTTACATGCTAAAGTGATCTTTGAAAAACAAAGAATATTTGGGCTATTTCTGATTTTATTTTACATATTTAGAACCATAAAAAATGTTTTCGTTACTTCCGTCATCGTCCCTGTCATTTCTGTACAATATGCAATATTTCTGTCACACCAGGGCTATCGAAAATACTAAAGTAAAGAATGTCAATTTTTTAAAATTAGACATCATATATAACATTTTGGATCAAAAGCAGTAAAAAGAAAAAGAAAAATTATTTTAAGAGAGAAAGTGTGACAGTAATGATACAAAATCATCACTCTTATTTTGCTCCTTTTAGGAAGATTCATCGTTATTACACATCTTCTAAATATTTTCTACACAGATACATTAAAAATAAGTTATTTCAATGTTATTAGTAATATTTTATCTATGACAATAAAAGCAATATTAAATAATTTCTTAATTTAAATATACTTTGAAGTATTATGTGCTTAACAATAGTATTCAAATTTATAATCGCATTATTAATTCCTTAAACAAAGCATTTAATATTTTTAATTACATGTCACAGTGAAATTTATTTTCAGGAATTATAAATGATATATTGAGCTACATTACATTGAATAGAGGTTTTAACAAATTGTTAATTATGACAAAAGACAAAAGGAAATATTAAATTTCGAAAAGTCATAGATAATTATCGGAACTGTTTGAGGAACTGAAAACTGTTTGAGGCTCCTGAACAAATTATCAGTTTATAAAACTTAAAATAAATTAATGAAGATTTGAATAAATAAATGAAGATCTATAGGAATCAGATCTTTCTTTCTCGGACTAATTCCTAGAAAAATATATCAAATACATGTTTCGCAATTAATTCAAAAGAACACACTAAATGTTTATTCATTTCTGAAATTTTGTTCAGCCTCGTATCTTTTAAATAATCCCTATTTAATATTCGAATCCAATATTCGAAATACATGTTTTGCAATTAATTTAAAAGAACAAACTAAATTTACATGTATTTCTAAAAATTTGTAAAAATAATATCGACCGAAATTTTAAAATTTCTTTTAAAAAATACCTTACTTAAATTTTTAAAAACTTCCCTTTGATTGTAACATCATATTGATTTAAGTGGTAGTGCTTTCAGGTACACGCATGAATTCATTGCAACTATACATTACAACATTTATTTAATTTCCATATTTGATAGCGACTGCACAATGACATTGTCAGTTAAAGATTAACTTTAAAAATATCAAGCATATTTATAAATATGGAGATACTTTTTCTGCTTTCTCTCGAAATCAAAGATATTAAGTATTTTCATTTACACTTTAAGTTGTACTAAGCTTATTACTATAGTATGTATGTACGTGGAATTCTTTGAAAATGTATGATTTAAATCAAGTTTTTCTTTATTCGGAAACATAACATTCTGATTATTAACTGTGAATCATACGCATACGCGAATGAACATAAAAGACACACGAAAGAATAATCATTTTATAACATTTTGTAAAGAAAAAGATCCATTATGTATGGAAACGGAGATAGAGATTCACTAAATGCCATTAAATAGTTATTATTTACTCTCTGTGCTAAAACTTTACATTAATTTTCTATCGTACCTCACGATCGAAGAGTGAATAAGATTGATCTTCGTTTCCTAAAATTTCTAAGGGTATTATAACGTCTCAAATGGGAAAACTATTTTTCATTGATGGTAACTGCATTTTTAAAATATTAGATTAATTATAACTTCGTAGTGAAATCAAAACACTTTGCAAAACCTTTGTCATTGAATAAACGAATTTCATCAACTACTTAAAAATTTATTTAAGCTATAATAGCGACTGAGGCGTCATATTGATAGCCTATGATAATTTTTAGAATGTTAACTGGGACTTAACGCTCAAAATTTCTAGTTTTTTTCTTTACCTTAAAAAATTATGCATTTAGTACTCTCATTTATATTCTCTCAATCGTCTTAAGCTTGCTATTTTAATTTGTGTACGCAGAATTCCTTGGAAACAAATCATTGACTGAAATATATATGCATAAAGGATGCTTTGTTATTTTAATTCATATAACTTTTGCAATGAAGACTTATCGAATTTAAGTGATACTGTTAGAGAGAGTGAATTTAAGAGAAAATGTCCATCCTCAACAAATATCTAATGATCATGTCTAAAGAAATTTGGCTTTAAAAGCCTGTTCCAATCTTCGCTTCCTAGGTCCGCCACAGTTTCGTTTACCTTTCGGCATGGTATCTCTTAAGTGTCACGCGTGTTGTACGTTTGACATGATTTTTTTTATCATTGCGATATTCATTAACTTTTTAAAAGAACCTGAATATTTTGAGTTGGCGTTTGATATCTTTTTTTTTTTTTTTTTTGTCTAAAATTGTGCAGTGTTTTAAAGTCACGCATCTCTGTTGCATGGGCGCTGCTTAACCCATTTGTGCCTGGATATTTTTGCGACTTTCTCCGATTTTTACTGATAACAGAAATAATAGATATATTTCTGATGTCAACTTCTTGAACAAGGGATGATTTCTTTTAAAATCATTATGCATAAAAATCGAAAAATCAACATCTTACTTGGTCATGTTAAAATATTTTGTAGAGTTGAGGCTCAATACTCATGCATAAAGGCTAGGAAAAATAAGTAACGTTTTCGAATAATAGCGAAAATGCCGTCCTAAAAAAGGGACACTAGGCATAAATGGGTTAAATCCTGGATACCCAAAGTCCGGGTCACTGATCTATGTAGTAAAATGGGAACAGACATAAGCCTGTACAACTCCTCATCTTGTTCTCCCATTTAAGACTTTTCTTAAAATTCCACGGAATGTATTGAAGTTTATGAAATTTTATTTGGATATAAATATTACTCAAGAAGGCGAGGTCGCATCCTAGGCAGGTGCAATGTTGCAATTGTTCGATAATTTTACATCATACAGATATTTGTTGTGGTCGATTCTTTACTTTCAAGTGCCACTGTTTCCTTTTTAAAAATTTCTATAGAGTTTTATAGAAATGCCAAATGTTTTACAAGAACTCGTCAACGTTCAATTCGAATACTCAACACACTTTTATGAGAAGAAAAAAATCTTTATCTTCTCAATGTTCTTTTTTCTTAATTCACTGTAACACAACGCAATCATATTGAAAACAAAAAAGTGTTTAAACGAAAATATTTATTTTAAAATAACAACCTCGAAAATCTGAATACATTTAATATAATTGAAAATTGGAAATTGATTGGGTAATAATTTTTAAAAAAGCGTCTGTATTTATACTAGAATGCTATAAAAGCCATTCAGGAAAGCTGAAAACGATAATGTCAAATAAACCAATACATTTTTTTTATGACATGATTAAATAAAAATAAACTTTAACTTTCTCCGATAGTGCATTTTGTCTCCTTCGAAATAAAACAAGAAACTCAAATACACTCTTCGAAGAGTCATTTAATCCAAGTACTTCCACTAGCTACAGCATGCGAGTTCTGAAGTGCAAGTCGGAATCAAAATACTTTTCTTAGGTCAAAATTAATTTAGCTCTTCTCGAAAGCAAATGTCTTTTTCGTTCAGTTTACTGCTGCTGTAATTAGTCGGGATCGGGTGCGAGGGTAATACATTATAATAATCTTTGTAGAGGGGATTGCTCAGGAAGATGACGTCACGCCTCATAGTAAGTTAGCATTGGATTAATTCTTTTGTTCCGATTACTTTCATTAGTGCAGTGCCATTTACGATTTAGTTAGGAATTGCCTTTTTAGATAGGCTGTCTTGTTTAGATATGGTGTCTGTTCTATGTTACAAATGCTTATTATGCAAAATAAAAATCTTAAAAATGACGATACTGTTGAAAATAGCACAGGGTAATACCGGGAGAGTCGCCACATCCGGGACAGATGCCGCACTCTTTGTATTTTTTTTAATTGTCAATAGATAGCAGTCACACGCTCAGTATGAGAGTGCAGTGAGATTTCCTTAACTAGTGTATAGCAGGAATCACTTTCAATGCTTTAGCTGTAACTATACAATCCTTATTTTGAAATAAGCCCATGATTTCACCATACAAAAGTTTAAACTCGTTAAGCTTAAGTGCATTTCTTACGCTAATTACTGAATCAATGCATGATTTCTAAGTCAAAAACTAAGTGTAGCACCTGCCTAGAGTAATGTTTGTATCGTTACGCCACTTTCGGTAGCGAAGACAGGCAACTGTGATATGTTACGTCCGTACCATACAAAATGGGATACATGCCGTAGTTTCTTTTGTAAGGGATGTCGCCTTTAGTGATTCTTTAATTTATCTCTCCATGTCTTACTTTTTATATTAATGAATTTATGTTACTGGAGTGTATTTTCTGGATTTAATTAAGTGTTATTAACTTTTTTCAGACTCACCCAAGCAGGGGCGTAGCCAAGGGGGGGGGTTAGGGGGTCGTAACCCCCCATGAGTTATTTTTTGCCGTACAAAATGTATTTTCTTCACTCCCTTATCACACAAATGTATGCATATATATGTGAGTTGCAGGAGTCGTAACGCCCCCAAGAAAAATTTGTGGTGTGATTATCAAAATGCCCTCAAAAGCCATCTACTCCCAACTGGAATAATCTTAAAGCAGAGGCCACTGGAAATTCCAGCTGGACCATGAGTCAGTCGATTCACTTCTCCTATACAACAGCAGCTTGGTCCACGCAGAATAAAAGGACTTTGTGGAATCCAACTGTGAGACCTTTGAAGAGTACTTGAACGAGTGATGCCCTTGCCCGTCCGTTTACGCCTCTTCAGAAATTAAACCTACAAGTAGAGCAGAGTTGTATTTCCTTACAAAACGCATTCTCCAAACGCTTGTTCGAAGCATTCCTGATAGTAATTTAAAGAATGGATCTAAAATTAGAATTTAAATGAAAAATTCTCGAAAAGTCCATATATTTTTGGGACAAACTATTTTGCTTTTGTTTTATTTTTTTTTACAAAACTTGTGCAAAACTAGTACTATACATATCTTTGTTCTTATTAATGCAAGTTATGATTTCATATTCTAATCTCTGGTATTTTCGTAAATAATTGCATCATTTTTTGAACAGTTATTTCAAAAAATTGCCTGTCCTTATAATTTTCAGAAAGCACTCTACATACGATCCTTTTTAAAAGAGAGAACACTCTAAACAAATGAACTAGAAGCTGGTATGCTCATTCAAACAGATTGAAAGCACATTTTTGTCTGGATGTAAATACACCAACGAAGGGAATTATGTTTCGGGTTGTATTCAGTTAGCAATCAATGTTTTTAACCAATTATAAACACTCTCATTAGCATTTCAGACTTTCTCAACATAAACTCTTGTTAACTGATATACATGGCAAGTAAGTAGAACAACAAAAAATTCAGTTTAAATTTCATGGAATGTATTTAACTGATAACTTGCATAAAGGGTGACTTCTTCGGTAAAACGAAAATTTCCAAAATTTGACCATTCATTCTCATGATTGGATAGCATTTGAATCATTTCTAATATCTGAAATTTTCGAAACTTTTTCTGGTCGTCTTATAAAATCGGAAGAGAACTGTTGATTTTTCTTCACAAGAGTTAAATCTGAATTTTTCAACATGGTAGTAGGCTCCATTATGTGGAAAATGAAAAATACTGAGGTAAAATATTTTGAAAAATAGAAACAAGATTTTAAAACGTTGGATTTAAAATTATATATGAAAAATCGTCAATCTCTAATTACATTTTTCCCAAGAATATTTATTCATTTAAAACAAGAAGAAAAATTAACTGTGAAAAAAGAATTTTGCATTCTTACTCTTATCCTTATCTCACAGAAAAAATCCATAAATATAAGCTTTCAAAATTTCATAATTTTTAGAAATTATTTTAAATGACAACATTTAGTTTCGACAATGTCTGAAACAAAAACTCTCTTTCACCATTAAGCCAAGTCGAATTAAGGCTTAAGTACGTATTAATTTCGAAGTGTTAATAATGCATAAAACTTCGTAGTTGCCGAATCTCGTATTTTGACATTCTCAGTCCCCAAAATAATGTGCCGATTATTATAAGAATCCAATTTACTGTGCATTATGGGGCGATTAGATTAGTGATTCTCAAGAGAAGACGTTCTGTTTGAGCGCTGTTGAGTCAGATGTAAATTCATTAAACTGCACACTTGAGAATTCCTGAAATGAATTAGAAGTGACTAGTTGACAAGTAAATTTATTGCTCTAAAAATTCTTCACTAGTTTTAAGCTGTACAACTGAATATGTGGACTCGTGTATAGATTAATTTACGGAATGTGTATATGTAGTAATTAAATTATTTCTACCATGCGTTTTGCTATGGTAAAAGGAATATGTACAACGTGTCTTTCCATTTGCCTATTTAATCTAAATAGGATAATTTGAGGTATTGGTGTCAGTTGGAAGAAATGAGAAGTTTTTTATAAATTAAAAGGTTTCCTATTTCCTAAAATATGGTGTTTTTATAATACTAAAAAGAAAGTAAAACAAGTAATCGAATTTTAAAGCAGAAGTGGAGCATTTATTTTGTATATACACGAAAAATTTTTAAACTCTTTTTTCCAGACTTGTAACATTCTATTAGATTTTACAGGGAAATTAACATTTTATCTATTTAAAACTATTAAAGGTAGGTTTATTTTAAAAGAGAAAGTATGTGAGGTCATTTTGTTAAAACAGTAAATAAGACAAACAAACTGAAAATCGGAATAAATTCAAAAATCCCATTCCTTTGAATTACGAGTTGTATAAATTTTCAGTCATTTAAGTAAATTCAGGAATTAATCCCCTTGGATGAAAATAGAATTAAAAATTAACAGTAAAAAGATATTTTTAAATTCTTCATCATTATAGAATTATTAAATTAAACTAGTAAATGTACTCATATATTTAATGTAATGGTGCAATATGTATTATGTACTTATTTGTTTAATGTGCGGTATGTTATTTAAATAAAACATACAATTTTAGTACGTATTTACTTTAATTCACCAGAATTAATATATGAATTACAACCACATAAAAATGACTATTCTAAAACTAAAAAGAATTTTTAAATGTTAAATCATAACTCTCAAAATATTCGCTGGTATTCTTACTTATTTACATTTAATCTCCATTCATGGAAACTCAGAATTAATCATCGTCTTTTTGTTTATTTTATACTGATAATAAACTATTAATTCTTTTACTTGGAACATGCATCAATTATTGTTTAATAATTGCAATTTCCATTTTTCAAAATCCCAGAAAATAAATAATTTTGGTTCAACTCGTAACAGTAGTATAGAAAATATGCACTCATGGTTTTTTTTTTTTTTTTTTAATCGAACCTTAAAGTACTGCATGTTAAATTTACCACTTTGGAAATGTTCAGCTACCTTATTGCAAATGATAAATATAGATACATTCTCTAATAGCTAACTCGCTCAATTTACACGTGGATAAACAAAATTTTGTACATTGGGTGAACCAGACTGAATAAAACAATTAAGGCCACGCAATACATTTTTTTTTTTTTTTTTTTTTTGTACTACAAATTTCAATATTGATTTGTTTCAAGGTTCAAAGACATAAATATTTAGATTGGCAATGATAAAGTTAAAATTTATGTCGGAAAAAAAGTTAAGAAAGCATTAAACTATAAAGATGGTGTTGAAGATCTTATTTCTGTGACAATTAAGTCTTAAAATTTAGGGAGGCATGGGGGAGCTAATTGTACTTTTCAAATTCCCTTTGCTTACTGTTCGTAACATGCGTACCTTACTGTTTTAATTGTACACACTTATTGATTTGTTTCAAGGTTTCATCAAGAGTTTTACGTAAGGTTTAATCTATACCGGCTTCACTTTAAGCTAGTGTACTAGATAGCCAATTAAAATAAACATTTGATACCAACTAATTCAAACTTATGCTTAAACACGTGTTAAACTGAAATTGTTAATAATGCAGAAAATATCGCAATTGCAGAATTTCACGAGTTCACACTTTCGCAATTCGAAACTAATCTCCCGATCATTAAAAGAATGCAATTTACGATGTATTATGCAGCGATTAGTTAAGTGGTTCTCAAAAGCACACTTTCTGTTTAAACATTGTCGAGTTAATTTGTTCCATTTGAAAATGCTTAGAATAAATTAAAACTAAGTCATAACTAATTAAATTCACCATACGCAAAATTATTCGTTCATTTTAAAGTATAAAATGGAATTAATTATGAGTATTTCGTAATATTCAGTTAGCCCCAACGGAGCTAGGTCATAGCATACTTTCGTTATAACGTGTCTACAACGTATGTCATGATAAAAGTTTCATATCTAAGTGACGTTATTCAAATCCGGTTAAAACATATAACATATATTTACTTCGGCTAACATAATGCAAAGATATTTACTTCGGCTATAATATACCGTTGCAAAATCTCTGTCAAATGTTCTTCTTCTGTATTGAAAAGCTGACATTCGTATTATGCATGAATGCTTGTAAAGTCGGGGGTCTAGAAATTTTCAGGACTCAATCGTGCTATCTGTACAAAATTCAAACTTTATTACTTCAAGAAACTCGTTTCCACAAATTAATTCACAGAAATTCACAAACAGTAATTCTATGGATAACAGCCAGTCGAACAGAACGATTTCTGAAAATACTACGATTCTTACACTAAAAATAACCTTACACAAACCAAATCTCATTGGAATACACGCACAGAACCTTTAACTGCTCCACAACTTAAAATCTTTTAGCAATTCTCAAGCAGCTTCCATGGTGCGGTTTCACAAATAGCCGACAAATACAGTATTACAAACAGGAGAAACTACGTTCGCTTCAAGCGACAATTCAAAACTGACTGACTGGGCCGGCAGACTCTCCTGTTTATACTCGCTGCCGACGCTTCTCGAAGTTTCGTGTATTTCCTTTTTACCAGAAATTTTCACAAACTTCTTGTAATTCAATTGCATAATACTATTGCTATGAGGTAAAGCAAACCATGCAGGTTCCAGTCCTAAAATCTCGCCAAACATCGCCCAGATCAGCACCGAAAACAAGTTTTCAAACATAATCCCAGCTTAACAATATCGTCAATATTTAATGAACAACAGCCAACTCTAATGTAATTCACTGGAAAATTTAAAGATTATCTCGCGTTCTTTTAAACCAATTTTAATGAAACAAAATGAAAAATCTAATTGTGCTGATTGTTGCCAACATGGAAAATTTGCACTCAGAAGTCTTGCTGAAGATGACTGATAAAAGCTCATTAATACTAATAAAATGAGACAGTCAAATTGATCAGACAAAGTTTCTACAATCTTTGGATAGGTCTGATAGGTCTGAGTAAAGTTCACTTGGACTTTTTCAACCTTACTAATCTGACTCGTCAATTTCTTGCAGGAAAATGTTCATTCACTCTTTTTAAGGATCAGTGAAATCACATATTATCCTCTCTACCAATAGGACAATGTCTCCAACTTCGACTTGGTCTAGTTCTAGAGATGGAGGACCTCAAATATCCCAAATACTCCTTGAAATCTTGTTTTTTTTCAATGTTTCCCTTAGTCTCCGAGCATATTTATACCTGTTATGGATGTTGGTTTTGTCAATTTTGCTTAGACCGGACACATCATTAGTAGGGAGGTCTGGAAGGAATGGTGAAAGTGTTAAAGTTTTCAGACCTGGTTCTTCTGATAAGTATGTCAAAGGTCTGTTATTCATGGCTGATTCCCACTCGCAGACGAGAGTCAAGAGTTCTTCATAATTCAGAGTTGAACGTCCTAAGTTTTTTCTGAGAAAGTCTTTTGGAATTCCAATGGACCCCCACCCCCGATAGAAATACATCCATCTCATTTGGTTAACCTCAAATTCGCTTTGCAGTTTATAACAATCAAGCGATTTTAACGTGGAATTTAAGCCAGTAAAACTAGTTTCATTGTTTGAATAATATATCCTTTATCGTAAACTATTAGTTAATACTTGCAGAAAGATCTTCCAGTGGATTTCTAAATGAATGTTTCATTTTTTATAGAAGTACATGATTTAGACAGCTATGCTTTTATGCTAAAAGTTACTCATTGGTTACATTTTAGACTTTATTTTAAAGAGCATTTCTTGGGAGAAATTTTCATAAGAATAGTGATTCTTCTGATATTTCAGAAAGAACTATAAGCCATTATCACTGAAATTTAGAGGTATTTAAAAGATGGTATATTACATTTTGCATTTTCAAATCTTAGAAGTTCATGAAAACCTTTAATTTACTGAGACTTCTTTAGAATAGATTTTACTAAAGTCCAAATTTTAAAGCATGCTCATTAACGAAATCTGCAAGGATTTCATACTTTAGAGTCAGTTGCTTTAATAATCAAATCTAAATGGCGTATTTCAAAAGGGAATCCGACTGCATATGATATTTAACTTAAATAAATGTTTAACTTAAATAAACTCCAATTATTTTACACAATTCCAACTAAAATTGTTCAATATGATGAATTATTGGAAATTTATCACACAATTATTTTATATAATATCCAACTAATGTTATGGGAAATATGGTAAAACATCATACATTCAAAAAATTCGTCCAGTTTTCGCAAGTGCTTGGCTCATCATGGCTAGACATAATCGAATATCCCTACTGGTAGCAGATTTTCGAGGGCTTCCAATTCCCCCTTACATGCACCCGCATTTACTTCTGTTTGACTGCCGATTAGTTAAAAATTTAAACATTCGGTTTAAAGGCAGAAACGAGTACGTCCATTAGTTACTGGGGATTCCAGTCAGATGTGCACTTGCCGAATTACTTCGAAACGATTTATTGTTAGATATTCCAGATATTTTATTCTTTAAGAATACTATATTTACAAGTACAACCAAAAATTCCAGGTGTATATTATGAAATCAATTGAACTTAGAATTCAATGAACAAGACGAAGGCGGGCATTCACTCTGATTGCTTTCTCCCCTCCTCGACCGGCTCATTTGGGTTAACCTTTACTGGCAGCTTGCCAATTTTACACGCTAAACGCAATCAAACAGTACAGTAGAGTCCCGCTATTTCGAAAATCCGTCCATTCCAATCAGACTTGACAGAAAAAATGCCGATTTTTTTAAACTTAAAAAAGAAGAAATTAAAAAAGAAGTTCATGAGAAAACGTAAATTTATTTACGCCTGAAAGAAAATTAGAATTGAAGCTGGTCGCTTACACTGCATAGAGTAGACGCTAACAGATATCCTCACACTTAATTTACGCCTTAACAAGTCAATACGTTAATATTCATGAAATCCGCCTATACCGAATTTCCGCTAAACCGAACAGTGTTCCGTCCCCGTTAGTTCGGAATAGCGGGACTCTATTATATTTTTGTTGTTGCTGTTGTTGTTGTTACAAACAAAAACGTGAACTTATATATATTTTAGCCCTAATACTTTTAAATCCTCATTTATAAGTGAGGGTAATTGTGACTACCAGCAAAAGTTTTTAAACATTGTAATTATTTATTTTTTGTGTTTTTTTTTAATTACTGCGTGCCTACTTTTGCATAAGCATTCCGTCTCAATTATAGTTTTCGTACTTTCTAACTTTAATAATTTTCTACTGTCGTATTTGCATTTTCTGTTGCATCTTTGTCTAAGCTGTCTTCAGTATTTGGTACAACAATTTGTCTTTCGCTCTTCATAGATATGTTGACTTTATATAATATAGATATTCAGCTGTTTCTTCATCCTCTTTTTTGTACAGCAGTACATATTTAAAATGAATACTTAATTCTATTAAATTAAATGTACAACATGTGATTAGTATACAGCCGTTTTCCTAGAAATGTCTAAAAGTTCTGATCTTTAAATTATTAAATAAAATTAGTTTTACATGCGAATGCTTCCCCATTAATTAAAATCATTTGGAATGTGACTAGATCAAAATGTGTGTAATCTCTAGTTTAAACCTTCTCTGAAATATGTAATAATTTCGAACTATTAATAGTGAAGAAAATTTCTAATTTACAGAATTTGACAATTGAATCATTTAAACAATTCGTAAATAATTCACCTGTTATCAGAATAATTCATTTTACGATGCATTAAGTGACTATTAGATTAGAGATTCTTAAAAGTTGACGTTTGCCTCAGCATTTGTTGAGTTAAATGCAAATTTATTAAATTATACAGTCAGAAATTTATGAAATGAATTAGTAATTACTACAGCTGACATCTAAAAATTATTCATAGTGTTATGTGACATAATACAGGAATTTTTCTAATTAAGTAGGCAAAAATAAACAAGATAAAAAGGAAAGCATTGAGCATTTTCTCGTGAAGAGCTAAATCATCATCATGTTATTATTTAGAATGTAATATGCACTTGTAAAAAAATTGCATAAATGAATATTGTGAAGTGGTATGTTCCATCTAATAGGACATTTGGTTTGAAGCCTATTTTAAGTGAGCAGTTGTTTAAAAAAGACTTTGATAATGATATCGATGTTTAATAATATTAGATATCAATGTTAAATAAATCAGTAATTATTACGAAAGAATGTGTGACCAAAAGTAATGTTAATATTGGCTTTAGAGAATTCGGAAGAGAGAGATAAGAGGAAGTTATATGAGTGCAATTTTAGTTTATCTGTAGAAAGTATTACGAAACCAGTATTACACCATTACGAAAACATCCCAGCCGAAAATTGGTTTTGAGTTGAAACAACCTACAGAAAAGAAAGGTAGCATAAAAAAGTTGTTTTAATTCCATAAATGTTCTCTCTACTGTCTATGGAATTTTTTTGTCTCTAAGTGTCATCTGCATATTAAAACAGAACCCAAGTTCCTAAATTTCAATGATGGTCCTAATTTTTTATCTAATACTGACATTCAGAATGTCATAAAATAAATTAATAAATAAAAAAATAAAATAATTTTTCATAAACTTCCAGGGAATACTGTATTGGTTCCAACGCGCTTAAAAATGATCCTTTTGTGGAAACGAAACTCAATAAACCTAAGGAGACAATAAAAAGAAATGGTTTAAAATAGAAATGTTTAAATTTAATTCAAAATTTAAATCTTCAGTTTTCCAGTGTTGAAATTTTTTATTTACTTTCACTTCTGGCGAAAAACTAAATAAAAATTAGTTCAATGCACGACACCCCATGTATAGTTAAGATGTGGAAATCTTCCAATTTTATAGCAGAACTGCGTTATAAATAAAGCAGCTTTCGCTCTCAGTGTGTAACGTTAAAGCCAAATAAACTACTTTACCTATTTATAAGTATATACGATATCTACCTAGTAGTAGGTAGGTACTCTACACTCTACCTACCTACTTTACCTACTTCACACTCTGCTTTACCTACTTTACACTCTACTTTACCTACTTTACACTTCATATCCAACTTCCATTTAAACACAGCATCTCATATTATTATATTGGAAGACAACGAACTGGAGTTTCACGATCTTTCCTTGGCATCTCAACAACAACAAATTAATACACATGATAAAACAACAGAAATTCTCAAATTTTAAGAGATATAATTTTGTGGTGACCTGCTTTATCTTTTGTTATTACTGAAACCACAGCTTATACATTTTGAGATATTAAATTTAAAGCCTAATCATTAGAATCATTTCAAGTTATGGCCTATAAAATTTCCGTGTAAAATGCAGTGTAAGGAATAATGCATAGTATCGAAGTTTAACTTTTTTTTATCAACTCTGAAATGTTCCACAATATTCTTGTGCCAAAGACACCATTAAAAACACCCAGGCGCAATTTCAGAACTAACCAACGGATAATAAATGGGAGAAAATAAAGGTAAAGGAAGTTGATGACCAAATCATTGGACATTATGCCACGGTTCATTTCCTAGAAAATCAATTTCAGGCTATGAATTATCTTGCACTTCATCTTTCACTTGGATCCTCTAAACGCTTCTTCTCTTAATGCAAGGTGTGGGACTTTAATATTTCTATAAAATAATCTTAAAATAATTTTAAAACTCTTTTGTAAACAATAAAAGTCAAATAAAATTGAACTGCAAATTCCGAAAAAGGCTCTCTGAAAAACAAAGTTTTACAGGAGACACAAAAAAACTGATAGGTATTTTTTTTGTAACATTATCGAAAACTGTATACGTTATAATAAGGTAAAATAGTATCCTTGAAAGAAAATTTGGAGGAGGAAATGACCGTTACAGTTTTCTGAGATGAGCCCGTCTCTAAATTCATCCGAGGATTTGGATGGTTTTTGTAATAAATCAGCGTTATTTTAAAAGCATATTTTTAAAAGAACAAAAATACAAAAATATTTTCTACATATCACTATATAATTATTAAAAGACGACTTCTGAACGTCTTTTGAACTACTAGTTATGCTACTACGGGTATTTTTCACCAGTCTTTCTCGCTCAAAATATATATATACATATCTACATGTGTATATGGGGAAAAAAAAGCAAAATTTTCAATTTTGAAAAAAAAACTCGAAATAGGCCCTTACTGAAATTTGCTTTTCAATTTTTTTCCAGATTCTGTTTTGGCAGAGTGTGTATTAAAAAAATACTTCAGTCAGTTAATATACCTCGCTAACCTCCATTTTGCCAAAGTTACATAAAAATGTCGCCATCCAGTTACCAAGTTAACGATTATCGCCAAATTTGACGCCAGATGAAGCTATCAAAACGCTTAACTTACCTGCAACAAGATTTAAAATTTAGCTCCCATAGAATACTAATTTTAGCCTAAACTGAATCTCAGAATAGCAGATAATACCTTATTGAGATCGTTTTCTTCCGACTTTCTGTTCTGCAGCTACACAGTGTGTTTCTAAATTGTTTTGACAAAATTTTAGGAGAGATAAGGCACATAATAAGTAATTAGAATCACATAGGAATGTGGGGTCTAAAATGCCATTTTCACTTACCTAGTAATAATCACTTTGAGAAAAGTGTAGAAGTATTTGTCTAAATAAGTATAATTAAGCAATAACTGTTTGCCTAAGTTTAATGTACTATAAACGGGCTTGTCTCCAAAAATCACATACATGAAATGAAATACAATTTTTAAACTATGAATTTTATTCACATGTTTTCTGAGAAAAATACGTTACTTTTTGAAAAACAATGGTCGGAAAGTTCACTGTTGTTTCAGCACCAGTTCCAAAGTTATTATTAAAAGCTAAATGAAGACTACGTTTCCGACCTCACACTGCTATGTGATTCTTATTTCTTATTATGTGCCTTATCCCAATTTAATTTTGTAAAAACAATTTAGAACACCCTGTATATCTGAAAGTTAACTATATCGGAAAGTGTTTTATAGGCGATGCATTTGGTATCAAATATCTTTCTTTTTTTACTTAGCAATATTTTACAGTAAAACTCAGAGCTAAAATAATATGCAAATACATGATTTTCTAAAAATTCTACCAATGTATACACAAATTACTGTTCCTTAATTTTTAATTAAAATGTGCAAAATTTTGAGTACTGTCATTATTTTAAGTTTAAAAGGAGAATATATAACTCTTCAGTTTATAGTATTTAAATTAAATCTCAAAACATTTCTATAAAGTGCTGAAAAGATGCAATAGACTAAATCAATCAACTTTTGTTGTTTTTATGTGGTTTTTTCACTATTTTATCACGAAAAATTTTATTTATGAATCCCCACAGTTTTAAACAAAATAATAAAAATAAATATAAATGTTTTACTTTTTAAAAACACGTAATTTCAACTTTTTTGTGCAATATATTTTGGTCGAGTTCGTAATCATAGTTCAAAATAATTTTAATATTTAAATGTTATTCCAAATTAGTTCAATTATACCTTGCTTTTAAATTTTATTATGAAAAACGTTTTCACAGAGACTTTGAATCATTAAAACAAACTGAAATATAACTAACTTAACTTTCCTATAGTATTTCACATAATTCTTATATACTTCATTTATAAGATTTCCTTCTTATATAAGATTTTCAAAAGCTTTCATAGATATCTTTGAATTCAATATTTTACAAAGCCAAATTTTACGCAAAGCCTTTTCGATTCCGGCATAAGTTAATCAAAGCAAACAACTATGAAAATATAATTAATTTCTAAGAAAAAAAGTAGTGAACCTTTTTATAGGCAAGTTTTGAACGCAGATAATTAAAAGCATTATTAACAAGGATATTCATGGAAATGCAATTAATGAATAACATCTTTGCCTTTAAGACGCATAATTAATTTGAATTTAATTAACTTACTGTTTCATGCTAACAATTTTAATTCCTTCGGGGTTTTAATATCTTTCTAAGTAATAATGGCGATATGAATTCTAATTTGGCTTCTGAAGTTTGTTTTAATCAAATTTAAAAGAATGACAGCGATGTTAATTAAGCCACACTCTATGATTCAATAATTACAGAACGTAATAAACATTAAAAGCACTTGTTAATTCCATATGCATTATTTAAATAAAGAAAAATACTTATGAATATTTAAAACATTGTTTGGAGAACCGTACATGGCATTCGTTAGAAAATAACGCACATTTTGTTGATAAAAACTTTTAATTACAGAGAGTTCATAGTTAAAATGTCTCTATTTAGAGTTGTGTACGGCGAAAAGTACTGCTCAGAATACTAAAATATTTGGAGGAAACCTTAATGAGAGATCATGGGAGAGAGAGCTCCGTAAACATCATGGTTCAAAAATCATCCACTAGATGGTGCTTCGCAATGGTTTAGTTGCTAATATGCAAATTCTTCTAACATACGCTTCAAGCTTTCACTGTTGTCCCCGCTTCAGAATGGTTATTAGTCAGCTGTATTGTACATTATTTGCGAAAATCTTTTACTAAAACAACAGTACAGCAGTTTTACAGCGATATCAGGTTTCGAAAAGAATTCGAAAAAGTCCAATGACCAGTGTTTACATTCCTTTTCAAAAGGGGCAGGCTGTATTTAGTAAGAAGGTCACTTTTTGTTGCGAAAAAAAGATCATTTACTTGACACCCCCTGTAAAAGATGCAAGATTTATATTTGCAAGATTTATGTTATTATCTACAAATTTAAAATAAACCTGAAAATTAACGGAAAAGGGGCTGTCCAAAAACTTTTCTGAAAACGTCGCTTTGCTTTTTATTTTTTCCGATTTCTAAGAATTCAGAAAATTCAAATTCAAAGTTTTTTTCAATTCCAATTCAAAGTCAAATTTAAAGAGATGTTCTAAAAATAACGTCAGATTTCAGCTAAAGTAAACAACTTCAGGTAAGATAATAATAGAAAATCATGTCACCAGAGGAATGTCATTGTACTTATTGTTGAACGCTCACTGAGCATGTGCAGCTGTAGCTAATTTGAAAGATCTGCATGTGGAGTAAGTAAAATCTATAATAGCTAAATCAGCACTAACTATCGATTATTTTTTAACCAGAAGTTATTTAAAGTTCCATTTATTTCATATTTATGCTTTTATTATTCATCACATTTATTCCATATAATTCTTACTTTCCCAGTCTATGAACTCTAGAAATAAGTTTACTTTTCGATTGATTTTTTTTGGAGGGGGGTGGTGGGGTGGGGCGTATGTTAAATGGAGTTTTGAAAGAAACGTTGTTCTGTTACACGAATAATTCTTTTTCTAGGATGGAACTCAACGTTAATATAAAATTAATAAACAATATAAACAGAAAATGCGCAGATTGAAAAGAACAAACCAACACGTGATGTGTTCGCTGACGTCACCCTCTGTCGTCAGACTTAAATCAGGACGATTTGCTACTGTTGAGGTAGATATACAGGGTGATTATAATTAAAGTTCCACTTAAAACGATCGGCAAAGGAAAAC
Organism: Cheiracanthium punctorium; assembly: GCA_038373885.1. Taxonomy (NCBI): domain Eukaryota; kingdom Metazoa; phylum Arthropoda; class Arachnida; order Araneae; family Cheiracanthiidae; genus Cheiracanthium; species Cheiracanthium punctorium. The sequence continues at coordinate 217,315 of JAWZYV010012302.1, read as the reverse complement.
TACTAAACCAAATGTTATCAAATTTGGTAATTGTGTAAAGGTGCTCAGGGGATTTATTATCGGGGGAAAAACAAGTACATAAATTCAACACAGGGGCAAGGACCTATTTGAGGGGAGTGTTCAAGGGATCCGAACCTCCTCCCCCACGAAATTTGATTGTTTGACACGATTGTTACTAAATTGATATGATTGTTACTAAAATGATAATAATATAGTGTCCTTTCGAGAAAAATATTTCCTTTTATACCGTTTGGACCCTCACCGAAATTTTTGAACCACTTCAAAATGATCTTCATGGGGAGGGGGGGATCAGACCCCTGACCCCCCCCCCCCCTTAAATACGTTCTTGCTACTGGTGTTGAATTTTTGAGCTTTTTTCCCGCGGATAATAAATCCACTGACAACCTTTACACAATTACCAAGTTTGATAACATGTGGTCCAGTAGTTTTCCTTTTCTGATAGTTTTAAAGTGGAACTTTAATTATAATCACAGTCTACTTCATCCCAACAATCCTTTTTCTATAATTGTTCTCTATCATGTATATAATAAATGCACAATATTTTACAAATAATTAATTATTTTATTAACCAAGAAACGAATTTGAAATGCATATTGGAAAAAATATAAAGGCTTTGTTTAAAACGGATATTTAATGGTAACATCAAAAAAGAAAATTGATACATTTTTCTGAAAGTTCCTTTAAAGATTTAAAAGTGCACGCCTGCAATTTACAAGAAATGCAAAGTAAGATTTTTCACGAATTAAATGCATTTCTTAATTTTAAGTTGTATTATGTAATAGTATATTTTTTATTTCTTATTCCGTGAGCAACACAAGAATTTTAATAAAAAAATCCCATAACTTATGTACACAGACTGGGAAGTTTTCTCCGAATATTTAATAGTACATGATATGAAATAAGAATAAATTTAAATTCAAGAATTGAAATACTCTGAAATGATTAAATTTCCCAGTCTTCTTTTGCATCAAATTCATAAAAGAATTTTCTTTAAATTATACGTCTGTCTTTTATTTTTCTTCTTTATTACAGCGAGGACAATTTTATCACAAAGCAAATGCGCAAAAAAAAGAGAGACTAAGCTAAAAAAAAATCTACAATAAAATGAAAAACTTATATGATTATAATATTTTGAATAGAAAATTCACTTTCGTAAGAATTTTATTAAATTGTTCACTTTTTTAGTTGATAGTTCGTAACCGTTAAAACCCGATCCCTCTTTTTTGTGATTATTTCTCACACTGAGATCTGCAACGTTTCGGCATTTTTCATGATTTTTTAAATACTTGGAATACATATTTCTTGATATATTTTTTAATTATGAACTTCAAACTATTTCTATACTTACTGAAGAAATTACTTAAATTACAGAATCTTAGACTTTACAAAAACAGAATGCTGAATTTCAGTTAACGAATCTGATTCATGGTTTTAATAGGTGTGTACTTGTAAATACAAGGTCCGTCCAAAAAGTTCTGGAACAATTTGGCACTTTTCAGGATTTTTTAAATACTTAGAATACATATTTTCTGATAATTTTTTAAATTCTGAACTTCAAACTATTTCTATTCTTAGTGAAAAAACTACTTAAATTGCAGAATCTTAGACTTTACAAAAACAGAATGCTGAATTTCAGTTAACGAATCTGATTCTTGGTTTTAATATATGTGTACGTTTTTAATATATGTATACAAGGTGCTTCCGAAGAGTTCGGTGAATAGTCCATATTTTTAAAACCGCACTATTTACGATGCTGCGATCAAGTACACGCAGTGAAACCCATGCTAACTAACGCCCCCTAGTGCCCAAATGACGACAATCAAATGGAAGTGCCTGCAATCATCAATTTAACAAAATCAATGTAAAAAGGCATGTCATTGCGAAATGGATCGAACGCCTGAACAACAAGTTTTGCTTCAAAATTTTAGAAACGACGACGGAGACTTGTATAATGATAATGACATTGTATGATGTGGAATCAATGAGTAAAAGTGTGCTTTTCAGTGCATCTTTCAACGGTTTAGAGGCGGAAACTCTAGTAGCAAAACTAGCTCAAATAACGTTTAAATTACGTTGGAAACACGTTTTTTGACGTTAAAAAACGTGTTTTAAACGTTTTTTGGACTAATTGTGCTACTAGGGAAGGAAACTGTCGAAGGTCTCTGGCACCAATTCTTTTACATCCTCCGTATTATTCAGATCTAGTACCGCAGAATTCGTGTTCACCCTCTCCTCCCCGTACTGCCTTGATTTCTTGAAAATCCTACTCTTTTCTTGATAATGTATGGCAACGACAACAGATCCAACAACATGCGACAACGGTGCTTTGAGCGATTCCACAAATAGCATTTTCTGACAGTTTCCAGCAGCTGTACAACTGATGTCAGAAGTGTGTCGTACCTTATGGTGGTAACTTTGAAAGGCAGTAAATAAATTTTACTAACCGCCTCCGTCGACCAATTGGTTCGCAATCTTAATAAATCATGTTTGGAGAGAATCCTGTTTCTCACCGGCTTCCTTGGCGCTGAAATCTCTCAGATTCCGAATGGAATTTAAAATTAAGATGGTTACAAACAGGGGTGGCCCTGTATGGCCCAAACAGGTTTTTGGCACCTTGCTAACGTAAAACAGACGCCCCTTTTGTGTTCTACTTAGTTTTTGAGTTCGAAATGACGCCCCTTTGAAGCCGGCGCCCCGATGCGATGCTTACCTTCCTATGCTTACCGTGTCGGGCCGCTCCTGGTTATAAAAGTAAGATGGTTTAATGACAAAAACCTACAAAAAAGTACTAATTATTTTCGTCCAATATTAATTTTGAAGAGCTTCTGGAAATATATGGGCCGTTATCAAAAAACTGAAAAAAATAAGAAAATCTGAAACACCTTCAGATTTTAAATACGCACTAAAGTGCTTTACATTAAAAGCGTACCATAATCCATGCGTCTTCCCTGCATAATTATTCATGAGTGTGATTAAGGAAAATTAAAATTGATACTACTAACATCCTTTTTCTGGATGTAATACAATAGAAATAGAATGGGGAAAATGATGGTTAGAAAAATGCACAATTCGAACTGAATAAAAGTTTCAAAAACTTATTCAGGTGCAATCTGTGTCCAAGTCATCCGTAGCAGACGATGAATAACGTTTTGCCTTTATTTTAGCATCATTTACCGATATTCTATAAGTTTGCGCCATCTATCGACAGCTCTGTAAAATAAACACTCAATTGTATTCTTTTTCTTTGATAAAACATAAAGGCTTTTTTGTATATTATAGGAACAGTGTTTTTTTTTTTGCGCGATAAAAATTAGCCCTTAATCCAGGACTTTAACTGTCATTATTCCAAATTTCACCTATATCCGTCAAACCGTTTCAGCGTTCAAGAGTAATAAGCATACATACAACCATTGACATTTATAAATTAGTAGGATTGGTAACACTTGTTTCATTTGTTTTATTACATCATTCACCAAATTTTGCGGACACACCTTGTAAGATATTTAGCAGTTATAACAATTATCCTCTTTTAACTAACTCACGATAAGAAAAAAACTTTGAATAAACTTGATCAAAATGTAAAAATAAAAAAAAACCTCCAAAGCTTCATATGATGAAAAATAAAAAGAACTTTTCACGGATTTGTACAAGAAATGTAAAGCTTATACGTAACTTAGAAATCAGATTAAATAACTTATCTGTCTTCAATCCTCTTACAGCTCATTTATTGAGTGCACCATTTCCGAATCCCACTTCTGCAAAATATTTTTAGCTTTTGATGTACGTCTCTTAATTTTTTTTATCTTCTTACAGAGATATTAATGTAGAAAGATGCATTGATAGTTTTGCTTAAAGATTTGTGATGCAAGTGATTTGTTTAATGCACCAACATTTCCATTCAAACGAGACATATGTATTAAGATAGTTAATGGAAAATGTCTGGGTGATGGAAGGTTCCTTAAATAAAAAGTGTGCATAAAATGTGTAAAAACTTACATAAATGTAGATGTGGTCTCTTTCGTAAACTGACAACGTTTCAACCATCAGTTTAAGGTTAATTTTTCTAGATTGTGTGTTGGGTGTTATGGAATACTAGGTAATATTGTAATGTATTTCATGCCATCAACTTAAGAACCACAAAACAAGGATGTAACAGAAAGCTTTCCAAAGATCAACGAGGAGAAATTTGGATTTAACGCTTCAACTCTGTGGGCTTGCCTTGACTGTATCGGAACAGAGAAAGAAGATTATGCCTGTGACTTTTGTAAAAGGACTCAAAGCACAAATGATTGGAACATAATCCTTAAAATATTAGTTTACAGTTTAAAATAACTATGTTTTATGAAATGTAATAAGTTTTTCCACGGTTTAAACCACCTATTCCATGTTGCCCGACTACTTCATATTAACCTCCATTTGTAACTTTTTTCTATAATAACAAAATAAATACTGTTTTTCTTTACAAATTACATTTCATTACAAATACTGATAGTACGTACTCAAGATGATTTTGGGGGTTTTATTCAAAAACTTAACATTATATGCTGAAATGTAATAGTATTCCACAATTACCTTCCTCTCCTCTAATATAAGTAGATGATAACTATTACATGAACCCGCATTAATATTCCATTATAATATCTATATTGTGCTATCAAAGCTAAAAAAAAAAAGACAATATCCAATTAAAAAATAAAAATTTCTGTAAAACTTTTCATTTCCAGGTGGACGGATAATCTTTCCAATTCATTCTCTTAAGTCATTCGATTAGCAGCCTCGCTTTTATTAAATGCAAAAATTAATTACTTCTATTTTAAATACCGAAAATAAAATTTATGCGTTCCATTAGAAAGGAAACGTTCCTTTGAAAATTACGAGAAAATAGAAAGGAGGGAAAACCGACTTTGAGAATCTTTTTAATCGCGCCTTGGATTTAAAAGTAAAGAGAGTTTTGAAAGAACGCATTAAGATTGGGACGCGAGAATAATGCACGGATATAGAAAAGGAGAAATTGGTTCTATTATCTTTTGTTGAACCAGTAAAATATTTGGCTGTGGTAGTTCGGGAAACTAATTTTCTAATCGCTAAGGTTTATATTCTAATGATTAAATATTTTAATTATTTATCATAAAAATGTTAAACCACTATGTAAACTTAAATATATTCCTAAAATTCTGCGAGTCCTGCTTGTTTGTTTTCCACAAAAAGATGTTTGGTTTAGAAGTATTAATATTGTAGAAATTATAATAATTTAAGATGTTTTATGGAAAATGATGTTTGGTTTAGAAGTATTAATATTGTGGAAATTATAATTATTTAAGAGAATAAAATTTTTCCTTAGTAGTACACAAAGCTTTCAGAAACCATTATTTATTTATTGAGAGTTTTGATCAAAATAAATTAATGGAAGTAAATATTAATTCATTTTAAATTAACTTTAGCAAAATTAATTGCAAAAGGAGATGTGTACGGCATGTGCTTAGTTTATCAGTGAATATCACATAAAGTACATTAGTTATATTTTGTAGTTTTCGTTATTAATAATAAAAAAAAAAGATTTGACATTAAATAGAAATGAATATTTATAAAGACTACAGGAAAAATTAGACATGATCGAATTTTATTTAAAATTAGAAACTTTAATGGGAAGTGTGATAACATTATTTTTATGTTCAGCAATATAGAAAAGATTATTTCAAAAATACCATGTTAAGTCTGTTTTAGTCTACAGTTTGCATTCATAAACGTAATAAGTAGCTGTCAATGAGAAAATTAACTCTCAATGAAAAAAAAAATGGGAATTTTTCATGGGAGTAAGAAGAATTTTCATACTTTCGGCCATGGTTTCTAGAATAATAAATATATCACAAATCTTTTGTTTTGAAAAATGTGTATATATATATATATATGATATATAATATAACGCCGCGTTGGGCAGGCTGCGTAATATCATCGTCGAGTTGAGTAGGAGAGGCAGTGCGGCTTGGTAGAGACCCTGTCGTAGGGTGAAGACTCAATTGTATGAGCGATATAATGCTTGCATTAAAAATTAAAATATTAACTTTCAACTACATTCTTAGGTGATTTCTCATTAAGGTAAATTTTTATACAGAATGATAAAAAAGAAAACTTTAGCATAGATGCAAACAGCTTTCTTCTGCAAAAAATTCAAACTCAAAATATCGCTTGAGCCCAGATTTTATATTTGCTGGGGAAATTACTATAGACCTTTTGGATTTTCGCAACATTGAAACTTTAAGGGGAAAGTATCCAAACTTATATTCAATACATCTTTGTGTTACAAGGACTATTACATTGAAAATGCAAAGTAGAGGTGCACAACAAAGATATCTAGAATGAATCTAATTTTAACAATTTCAACCGAGAGAGAATAGACTTGGGCTTCGAAAATTATTTAGAAAATAGTAGCTGTACTGGCAAGTAATGTTCCTTCTTTTAGTGTTAAATTCAAACAAATAAGCGTTAAACAATTTTTTAATGATAAATAGATGTGCTTAAAGAATGAATATATTCACATTCGTTACATTTTAAAGTAAAGAATGCAAATAGTATTTATTTTATTTTTTATTTATTCAAGAAAGTTAAGCAAAGGGAGAGCAGGTTTACAACCCACACTCTTTAGTTAGTAAATTAAAAAATTTCCTAAAATTACTTTTTAGGTACTTGTGTCTTGCACATTATAGCAAGAATTTTATGGATATCTCTCTTTTTCTTTGAGGTAGAAAAGTATATACTGAAGAACTTTTTGACTCCCTTTCCTCAACAAATTAAGAATTTTGGAAAGTTCTCTCTTGTGTCGCACGTGCGTTATAAACATCACATACATGGCCAATTTCGTATAATTGATCTTAGTAGTTTTGGTTAGTCTAAATATTGATGTACTGAAAAGTGACATTACCTTCTGGTTCCCTAATAAACAAAACATTGTTTTGTGCATCTTCACATACATGCCAAATTTCAAATGATCTTAGTAGTCTTAGCTAGTCTAAACATTGATGTACTAAAACGTGACATTACCTCTCAGTTTCCTAATAAACATAACATTGAGTTGAGTATCTTCGGCTAATGCATAGCTATAACTAGTAGAACAGTAAGAAAAATAAAGAGAAAAAAGAATTTTTACTAGAGTAATCTATTTTGAAAAACGCCTAAACTATTCAGAAATTTTACCAAAACACACACTATACCCATCAAAGAGAAGAATAAAAATGGACGACTGAATGGTGCTTAAATCGATGTACGGTTCATTTAAAGGGAAAATATCGTCATCGACAGAAGAGCTCTTAACATCAACTGAACGAAGCCCCATTCGCTCTTAAGGAACTACGGCCACGCTCTTACATACACAATTCTTGTCACATTTTCTCTATTTCATACTTCACTGTAGATCGTTCATGGTGTGTGCTGTATATATATATATATCTTCTTTTCCATTCTCTCTCACTTCCATTTCTGGAGCGTTTGGGTATGCAAGCACATGCTTAAAAAGATCTATAGCAGTCCTTCTTAAAAGTCTGGAATTTATGCTGACGTAGATTTTTATGTTTTGTACGATGGGAAAGAATTTGGAAAAGCACATTTTATAGTTTTTGCGAGTAAATCTCAAAGCTGAGCAAAAGTGATTCGGTTCCTCATTGTTGTCAAATGTTTTGGAGAAATCTCTGAAGTACTGGAATAATTTAAATTTGGCCTCATTACGATGATCGTGAAATCTGCAAGAAATACTAGATTTTCCAGTTCTGGCATTTTTAGTATTGATCGTAAGGAAGTGAATGAGGTTTCAGAGCAGCAATATAAGATAATGAAAACACGTACTTGTGCATATCGAATAATATTTCTGGTGTCTAGGGATGGACGGGAGACGACTTTTTAGCGAGACGAGACAGTCATTTACAGATTTTTTGCGAGACGAGACACACATTATTAACATTACGATATAGGGATTTTTGCGAGACGAGACAAAGCTTTTAGGCTATTTTGCGAGACGCGAGACTTCTATTTTTCGTCTCGCGTCCATCCCTAGGTGTAACACCAAAATTCTGGGTGATATTGCAATTTTAAGAACAAAGGTGTTTCAAAGATTTATAAAAATAATTGTTATAGTTTGTCTACCTATATTTTTCTGATTAGCTGTTTGAGAAAATTTCCTTTTGATTGATGGGTCATTTTTTTTTTTTTTTACAAGGCATAAGAAATTTTAAATGATTTTTCTTTTTACCATATTTTTTATCAGATACTTTCCAGTACGGAAACAATATGTAAAAAGCATACTATTTAATATTTTTTTAAAAAGAAGTGAGTAGAGAAGATACCGAAAATTGGCTCTCCGAAACATAGAACTTAAAACGTGTTAGGCACAATGACTGCCCCCAAACTAAAATTTCTGCCCTGACATGCTTTAACATTGTGAAATAAGGTTTAAATTCTACTGAGAAAAGGTTTTTATAAGGTTTCAATAAAATACAAGACTTCTGATAGTTAAATATAGCTGTCCAGATATAGATGCCATGTTTGTTACCATACACCATTTTCAACTTTTTAAACAACAAACTTGAAATTTGAGATATTAACACCTGTTTACCATTAGAATATAGTCGAAAAATAAATATAAGCAGACATCTTGAGTTTTTGGAATTTGACTGAAAAAGCAAAAGCCTGTTTGTGATGTATTTTTATTACATGACATGTCTGTTACCGTAGTTAGTTGTATGAAATACATTTATTTACTTGTTAATTCTATTTATTAGTTTAGATAATTAGTTGTTTAAGTCCAAAGTAATGTTTCTTTACATATTCTTGTGGAATTATTTAGACTCATGAATTTTTTTTCTTTCAAATGTTATGTCAGTTGCTATAAAAGTAACAGACATGGCAGACTTGGCAACAGACATGAGAAACAAAAGCTAACAAAAATATAAAGATATATTTGTAATCTGAAAATACAACATTATCTGGACAAAAGGACTCTGTAATACATTACATTGTATTATTTTGTGTTGAATATAGGCGTCCAAATTTCAGAGGAAATAGCCGGTAACAGACATGAAAATATCTTAAAAAAAAAGAAAAGAAAAAAATTCGTGAATAATACTTAAATAATGTTCAGAAACAAGGTATGTTTTATAGTATGAAAAAAAAAAACCACTTATTTATTGGAATTGTATTTTCGCTTCTTAAATTTCCAAACATCACCCAATTTTGAAAATGACCCTTATATTAACGGGGAAAAAATTTAAAGCTGTTCATTTGAAAGAGTTTTCTTTGCATTTTTGTAATTACCATTGCTCTACATAGATTAACTTTACTAACCTTCTGCATTTTCACCCTTGTCCTTCCACTTTTAGCACATTTGTTCCCAGTGTTCATTTGTAGAATATCCGAATTTAAAAGCTTTGATGGGTTGAAATTCGTAAGCTTTCTTCATTTTCTCTTCCTTTAAATCATTAATTATCAAATCTTATTTCCACAAAATAATTTAAGGTGAGGAATTGATGTATGCAATATATAAGGGGAAAATATCTGTTGTTTAATCTATTAATGTTGGAAATCAATAACTTGCTGCAGGCATGAGCAAAAGTTAAAGGAAAGGAATGTAACGAACAGGGCTTAATTAGTTATGTGCATTCATTTTTTATCCTTTTGTAGACACATTTATGCTAGTAAAATACGTTATATGTATTTTTTAACCACTATGTTTATAATAATATAGATTCATAATAATCTTTAATAGTTTCTAAAAGTAAAAAAATAATTAATTTCTAAATTACGCTAAACAAAAACAGTGAAAACATAACCACTGAGCATCTTAACATTAAAATTTTGGTTTTCTATCCTAAACATAAAAAATGGAACAAATCGTTATTGTGGATGCTAATAATAATTCAAAGTACAAGGTATAGTATCATAATATTAAAAAAGGGAATGTATTATGATCTTCGTACGTAAAAAGGGAACTTCTGGCATCAAAATAATTCCTATTGTACAAATAAAAGCTGTACTCAATACCGTTCATCTTCGTTCACTAAATTAAAAAATCAATTTCATATTCTATTTTTATTGTTACATTTACCGGAGTAATAAGCATTTTAAGCTCTTAAGATTTTAAATTCAACAATCCATCGAAAACTGAAGTCATTTCTAGAGGTCTTGGACACAGAAATTGAAGATTCATATAAATATGAAGAAATTTGAGCATTAACTTTTTGACGCTTTATTCCGATTTTTAATGATATTCTAAATATATTTTTTTATTTTGTTTTCATATGTGGCAGCATTTTCACGAAGCCCATTATTTGCAGCAACGTTGGAAATTGACATGCCACACATTCACTTTTTCGTTATGCAAAGGCAACAATATCTACTGTCGATAATCACGGAAACGTTTTGAGAGCTTCAGCTCCGTATATGATACTTATCTGTAATATAAATCCCTTATGCTTAAGCCGACCGCACGACAACGGTTCATAGGTTGCAAAATGCAGATGACGCACAAACTGCACAATTTAACTGAAAGCATTTTTAATCTTGCGCGGCTGCAGTTTCAGTGCGCGTAATCCTATTGCTTAACATTGGTTCTATACTGGATGTGCGTATGCTGCAGAGAGGCATCTTTGGTGTGCAACCGTATTGATATTGGAAAAAAAAAATATTTTATTTATTTTAAGTATCATTTGCCAAACTGCTGTAAAAGAGCTTATAACGGATAAACATTCGTATTCACGACAACAAGGAAAAATAAATAAATAAATAAATAAATAAATAAATAAGAAAAAAAAAGAAATATAAATAAAGGAAAAGGAAATACAGTTGCGTCTGCTTACAGAATATCTTGATTGTATAAGTTATATTATAACATTTTCTTTCAATTCCTTACTAATTTTTTTAAGAAAATGGTTGAAAATTAATGCTTCTCAATGCCGTCCCGGAAAATAATGTTATGCATAATTCACGTTGACCATAAATAGTCTGCAGAAAGCCCCCAAAAAACTAAAACTGCACTGTAAAAGACAAAAAATACACATCGGCCGAAAAGGGGTGCTGTTACAGCGCAGAAATAAATGGACGTATAAATGCGCATGTTTATGAAACAGGCCTGGCAGTAGAGGAGAATGAAATTCAGAACAGGAGGAAAGGATAGTCTGCCAAGGGAAAAAAATTATATATATACGAAACAAGAAAGGGAAATATTATTCTACTGCAACTGGCAGCAAGGAAGGTAAGGTAGCCATGCTCTCTGGACGGAAAATAAAAGAATAAATGAGATGCCGGGAAATAAAAATGCGATAAAATATTATTTCGGCTGTTCAAAACCTCTGCCAAAAGTTTGCAATTTCTTTTTACGATTCTTCCGGCTTGGAATGGCAGAATTGAAAAACTGAGTTAAAATCGTTATTTTTTTTTTTTTTCCTAGAGTTCAGAAGAATGTGTGCATGGATAATTTTTTAAATAAAGGGAAGGTAATTTTTTGTGTATTCTGTAGTTGAATTCGATGCAACATTCTTTAAATTGCGAATATTTAAAGCAATACAAAAATAATATAGTTGCTAAAACTATATATTTTTACATATAATTTTTTATACATTTATTTTATTTTGTTTTTATCATGCTGATACCCAACGTAAAAGAGGTATCAAAGTACTTAAAATCATTTGAAAAATGTATAAAATTGCAGAAGTAATTTTTAGTTAATCTTGCTACATTTATTGATTACATTAATTTAACACATTTAAAATTACAATTTAGTTCAATGTTTTACTATCACTTGTTTTTGTCACTATTTTTAAATATAGTTCTTCTCTTCAACCTACAAAGATGTTTTATTTCGGATATGTACCAGTTTTCAATGCAGATTAATTATTCAAAACAGAAAAATTATTTTTAATCTGTGCTATAAACACCAATTCTACAAAATTCATGAGCTGGATTCCAAACAAATGGGAAGTGTTATGGATAGTTTTACTTTAAAAAATAATTTTAATAATTTTTTTTAAATTTATTTCTGAAAACAAGTACATTGGAGCTTGCCAAAACTGTTTCACTAAAAACTTGCTATAAACTTCATCTCCTGCACAAGTAAAATGTATAAATCTATATATTGTCTATGAAAACAGTCGAAAATTTAATTCTGATACTATTTTTTTTCTATATTACATAAAGCAAGATATTAACACCTCCTTCTTCACAAATACATAATTTTTTGAGGGGAGAAAGGGGTTACTTTATTTCGTATAAAGATTCAGTAGCAATGCACTAGACGAGTCTGATAGCGATACTACTGCAAGTGTCTAGAAGTAAAATAAAATATTACTTTTACAAAATTTTGACAAAATTAAAGCAGTACTTTTCTTGAGGGGAGGGGGAGATTCTAAATAAATTCAGAGAGTATACCACCTTATAAGAATTGCGTCTGATGAACAAATTTATATTTTTTCGTGGTCAAAAAATGTTTTAATTATTTTTCTTAACAGTGTTTATATGTCTGGATGTTTCAAGAATAATTAATATTTCATGTTTAGCTGCTTTTGTTGTCCTAATTATATTTTGTATGATTTTATTTTATTTACAAAACTGCATGTATATACAGGGTGATTCAAAATAGATGTTAAGGCGATTATTTTTTTAACCTTAAGTGATCGAAACATGCTTCCAATTAGAAAAGTTCGTCAAGTTAAGAGTAGCTTTCAGATATGGCATTTTTTACTGAGGGTTGTATACATATTAAAATACAAAATTTAATTTTATACGATCCCTCCTTCCTATCTTTTATATTTAGAAGAATGTTGCTCTTTGCCTAAGAAAATTAATTTCGTATAAAAATTATTATTTTAATATGTATACAACCCCCAGTAAAAAATGCCACATATGAAAGCTACTCTTAATTTGACGAACTTTTCTAGCTGGAAGTATGTTTCGATCACTTACGATTTAAAAAAATAATCGCCTTAACATCCATTTTGAATCAGCCGGTATATAATATATGATATAACAAATCGTAAAAATAAATCACCATGGAACAGATGAAAACAAAACATAATTGAGTATTTTGCCATTTCTTACTCTATCAATCAATTTTTATATCATTTCAGAAGCATAACAGGTTAAATTCGAAATATTCCATGAAACACTCCCAGAATTCTTTCTCAAAAGAGGCAGCTTCATCATCGCGCTCATAAACCCCCTTCAAACACTGAATTCTGCAGACGCAGGTGCGCTCGCAGAATCATCGATCCCAACCGCCAATCAGATTATGAGACAGTCGATAAGCGAAGTATTACACGGGGAAAAGATTCAAACCATCAATGTAGAGAAAACTACCACATTATACTGGAACTTCCTCCTCGAGAAAAACTATATAAGACTATCAAACTATTCAAAAGATGATTTTTGTAAAGCTCTAAAGTAGTTCTAGAGTTATATTTTTGGAAGAATATGACTATCCTCTCTTTGCTATAACCATAATGCCATAGAAATGTAAAATGGGAATAGTTTTAAAAGAAACAACAAAATGTGCATTAAAGGAAATAAAGTTTTTCTTTCTGATAAAGAAAATGCGGAACTATATTAAACTATTAAATCGACTCTAAAGGAATCAATATGTGCACAAATAGTTATTTTAAAGTATAAAGAACTGTGAATATTTTTTATTTCATAAACTGTTCATTTCATTTTAATAGCTTAGTGTGAATGGGGTAATTGACTATTAAACATGCGCAGCTTCTGTTTAATTGAGTATGTGGAGTGATGCAATATAATTTATCCGTTTAATCAATGAATATTAAAATATGCTGTTAAATGCTGTCACCTTTTTAAGCCATAAAAGTTATTCTTATCCTAGAAAATGTACATCTGAACGTTTGGAGAACACAATAAAAACACACCAGAAAAGTTGAAAATTCGATGCATAAATAGAAATACAACAAGTTGGTTATTTCTTAAAACAAGTACCAAAAAATTACAATAGTTCTTGTTTGATAATTTCACTAATATACCGTCTAACAAAATGTTTAGTACACGTCATTTCTAGTCATTGGGTTTGGGTTCAGTTTCCGGGCAAAGTCTCACTGTCTAACATTGTCAATACCTTTTCCCTATTTCTTCAGTGGAAATTAATGTTGGCTGTTCAATAGGTGTTCTTTTAGTAAAATGACAAACACGTTTTCTTTAGCTGGGGCAAATGTTTTAAACCTTTCCCCACCTTGAATCTATAGAGCTCTAATATGATTACAAAAATCGTCACTAGATGGCACTACCTGTTACAAATGGTTACAAAATGTAACGCTTATAGTTTATGAATATCTTATAAATAAAAATGAAATTCTGTTTGTTTGTTTGTTTGTTTGTTTGTTTGTTTGTTTGTTTGTGGATTTGATTCGTATACAAATCCACAAAAATGGACCTATCGGCCTGAAATTTAGGAGAGATATGTAAAATAATATAGAATAACTCATAGTCCACTTTAAAACTTTGAATGTCCACCCGTTCCCGGAATTTAAGAGATTTTTTAAGCTCTTGACGCAAAAATCTTTCCGTAATTGTAACCCCTGTAGTGAAAAAAGTGTGATATAAGGATCGTGGTTGCCATGTGGGGCGATTTTGCCGAATAAAATGTTTTAAATTCTCAAAGTAAAAATAAAAGAATAATAATGATTTTTTTTTGTTAGTTTATATTCGTAAGGTTATTTTTTTAAAATTATAATATCGTGTGCATGGGAAATCAGTGCAGGAATGTAATGCTTTACACGCAAAACAATAAGAATTGAAGATTTCCGAGGCTAATAGGTAAATTATTTTAGTTTGGCGAAAAAATAAAATGGCTCAAATGCCGATTTTGTGAAAGTGAGTTCTAGCGGTTTGCACAGATTTCGGCTTGGCGCAATTTATTCAGAGCTTAAGGAAATAGATTTTTGAAAACAAGTGCAAAGGTTTTATTAGAATACAGCGTTAAATTTTAATGATCCGTGAAGAAATAATGCAGTTATTAAGGGATTTCAATTGATCTATCTCCAGAATTCTCGCCAAATGAGTACATTGATTTAAGTTGGGGGAATTCCGCCAAATTTCAGAAAATTGAAATCTTCTCATTTAGTACATCGGAGTAATGATGAATAAAACACGTTATAGTTGATAATTTTAAAAAATTCGGCTGTATTAAGGGATTCAACTTTTCAAATAAAGGCTTGCTTTACTTTTTCGCGGTCGAACCATTTCCCATATTGATTGCTGCTAAGTCAATGCTTCGAATGATTTCCTGAAAAAACGCTTGCAAAATGGCGTATGTTGGCACTTTGGCGAGGCTAAGATTTGAAACTGGATTTTATTTGAGACTGGGATATATAATGACACTGGTTATAGATAAAAATGAATGTTGGTATGAGTGTATGAGGTTGAAAAACTCCAGCACCGTTGAGCACCGTTGCACCATGAAATTTGGTTCACCTAAGTCTTTTATCATGGAGAAGCTTTTTATGCTATCCGTTTTCCTCTAACTCGCCACCAGGTGGCGCAGCAGAACGTCGAATTCTATTCCGTTTAGCCGTTTGCTATGCGAATATCGTCCAACCGATTTCGATGAAATTTGGTACACGCGAATATTAGAACACGGAGAATATTTTTCACTATCCATTTTGCTGTAACTTGCCGCTAAATGGCGCTGAAAAGCATCAACTTCTATACCGTTCGACCGATCGGCATAAAATTTTCTATACTTACACATTTGAGCACGAAGAATATATTCTAACTGCGTTCCTTTTGATGTTACTCACCACTAGATGACACTGCAATGCATTATTATTTTAAGTCGCCACTAGATGACGCTGCAGCAGGCCAAATTCTTGACCATTCAAACGGTCGCTATGAAAATCAGTATACATAGCTATTTGAACAATGAGAATATTTTGGCGTTATCCATTTTGCTATAACTCGCCACATGACGGCGCTGTAGCAAATCATTACTTTAATTAACTACTAGATGGCCCTGCAGTGTATCACTTCTTGACTGTGCAAATGATCGTTATGAAAATTGGTATACATAGATAGTTGAACACGGTCGCTATGAAAATCAGTATACATAGCTATTTGAACAATGAGAATATTTTGGCGTTATCCATTTTGCTATAACTCGCCACTTGACGGCGCTGTAGCAAATCATTACTTTATTGAACCACTGGATGGCCCTGCAGTGTATCACTTCTTGACTGTGCAAATGATCGCTATGAAAATAGGTATACATAGATATTTGAACACGGGGAAGAGTTTGGCGCTATCCATTTTCCTATAACTTGCCACTAGATGTCGCGTCAACACATGAACTTCAGGACTGTCCAGCCGATAGTCATGAAAATTCGTATACATCGATATCTGAATGCGAAAAATATTTTCGCCGTATCCGTTTTACTAAAACTCGCCACTAGATTGCGCTACGCCGCATGGCCTTCTGCACCGTACAAACGATTGCCTTGCAATTCGGTATGCATGATTATTGGACACAATATAACGCGATATCCACTTTGCTATATCTGTTTATTACAATGAATAGTAATCACCACAAATCGTAATATCAAAAAGTCCATTCATTCCCGTGCGAAGAACGGGTACTTCAGCTAGTTAATTATATAAAAGAATAAAAGAAATATCAACTAAATGGAAAAATATTGTTATGGAATTTTACTTCTGATCCTTTAAGCAAAATCACGTACGGGCTTTTTCATTTGATACTTGAATCCAATAATCTGAAACATTTCTAATAGTAATCTGCTTTATGGCTTTTCTTTTTAAATACTTTGATCCAAATTTGATGCCAAGAAGGTAATTGGAAAGTGGCCACCATTTGGAAAAAATATTATATTTGATTTATGCATTTTAACTGTTTACCTAATTTTTCTGTATACAGAATCTGTATTGTAATTAAAAATGTAATTAACGGACGAAGATTACTCAACGTTACATTCACGTTCCAGTATTTCCTGTTGTTCAAGAATTAATTTCATTTTCATTCCACATTCCACCCTGACATTCTCAGTCAGTCTAATATCTAAATTCCTATACGAGTTCATTTCAAAGATGAACGCAGGTGATACGGGATTTATCAATCCCTCTTGCCAACGGAAGTAAGTGACAGGTATCTAACTGTGGTTTATCTCAAGGAACGCCGAATATCTGGAAGATTTGTGAGGTTTTAATATCGGATTATATTAAAGGTTTGAAGGGCAATTTACATTATCTTGATTATTTGGTAGAAATCTGTATTTGATTATTCGTAATTCTCTGTACATAGCTCTATTTCCTTAAACGAGAATTAAGAGATGCTCTTATACTTGCATGGGCTTTAATAAACAAGGCTTGAGTTTATATTTTATGCGTTAATTATGCACAAGAGTGTTTTTTTAATTATGCAGAGCTACTGCTAATAGTACATTAGAATATTCTGAGTAATAGTTTTTGCACGAATGATTTTATTGAATGTCTAATTGTCGCTGCAATAATACGTTTTTTATTAAATAAAACGCGTACACATACATAAAAAAAATGTTACGAAACATGGTCCTCGTTTTTAATGAAATTGATTTTCGGAGATTCCTTTGTTCTTGATACAGGGGTAGAAATTAATTATTTAGTTACTCGTCGTTTCGACCAGCGATTCCATGACTTCCCTGGTCCGTAACCTTTCTCACTGGTCCTTCTATATGAATTTAAAAGAACCGCAAAACAAAAGAGATTACATGAGCAATATATATGATTTTCGTTAAGAGCTGTATTTAAAAAGAATGTAAATAGCTCTATTAGAGAAATTTTAAATAAATCACATTATATGAAATTGGTGAAATTAGATGACATATATTATGGGACTAAATGAGGAAAGTTTGCATGAGAAAATGTAAATAAACATTACTGGTCCAGCGGACCAACAAGTTTTGTATTCCACAGGTCCGTGATGTAGTTTTGTGGTCGGGGACCAGCGGTCCGCTGTTAGTTTCGAGCCCTGCGTGGTATATCGATAAACACATTCTTAAAAACAAGCATCAATAAGTACAATAAACTAAGATTTGTAAAATAATAATTCATTTTTTTTTAACTCAAGTTAAATTGCACTCCCTGGTAAGAAAGTGGGAGTTTGCTAGTTAATTCAATGCACTGTTGTATTAATTTAAATGTTAAAGGCTATTTGTTACGTGCTCAGTAATATATTTAAAATTTTTTACATGCTAAATAATAATTAAACGTTTATTTTTCAATTTCTAATTTATTTTTAAGATAATCTCTGGTCGCGTAGTGGGCATTCTTCATCATTTTATAGCTACAAAATCAATTGTGTTTCAAAGAGTGTGAAAATTGCATGATTTTGGGTAATGTTTGCTTAACAGAATACTTTTCTAGACAATAATAATTAAAAGTTCAGGAAAAGGAAACTTTCTTAGCAATCATTTAGAATAAAAAAAAAAAAAAAAAATTAAAAATAATATACATATAAAATTAGGCAGCCCTCATATGCAACAAATTTAATTTATAATGATTATTGTATGCTCTCTGTATATATATATATCTATATATATATATATATATATATACAGGGTTGTCCAAATTAAACTTCCTAACTCAGAGGCATGTGCAGGATGTTGTGTAGGTCATAATGTGATGAAATTTTGAAAACAGACACTTCAGATCACGCGCTCGTGATTTATTTATAAAAATATTAGTACATGAAGTTGCCGATAGGTGGCGCTGCAGATCAACAAGACGTTCTACAGATGCTCTATATGTGTGCCGTGGTCGAATAGGACATATCAACAGTACGAGAAACAGTTGGCACACTGACAACACCATGTGGCGATTGGCTAGTGGCGTCCACGACCGCCAAATCAACGTCTTGTACGCGTGCAGAATCCACAACATGTCGTCCTCTATCTGGTAAAATTCCCAGCTGTCCGGTTCTTTCGAACTTCATCATGTCTCGTAAAGCGCGTGGTGTCATTGGTCCTCGGCGAAGTTCTTCAGCCGATGGAATGCTCTTATCGCAGCACAGGAGTTCTCGTCATTCTGATAGAAAAGTTTCAATAACACAGCTTTGCGTTTCAAAGTCGTCATTGTGCATCAGCGAGCTGGAAACAACTACCTGTGCAGCGCTTGTCTTCCACTTTTGTAAGGCTCGCCTTTTGGATACGTTGCGCAGAAGCTTTATTTCCGCAAATCACGTTGTTGCAATATGCAAATTACAAGTTTTACAGTGCCACCTATCGGCAACTTCTTGTACTAATATTTTTTAAAATAAATCACGAGCGCGTGATCTGAAGTGTCTGTTTTCAAAATTTCATCACATTATGACCCATACAACATTCTGCACAGGCCTCTGAGTTGGGGAAGTTTAATTTGGACAACCCTATATATATATATATTAATATACAGAGAGCATCTTGTATCATTTTTAGTATTAGTTAATCTGAGCTTTCAGATTATTTCGTCGTTGAAAAATTCCATTTATTTGCACGCAACTTTGTCAGCGCTTTTAAAAATATTTTCTTGCTATGTCCCTGATTGCAAAAACAACATTTTGTTTTCGTTGATCTGCAGCTAAAATATAAGTAAACTGGCGCTTTTTAATGAAACGCATTTTATAACGAATCGAGATTCACGTGAATTCGGTTTTGGCTGTGCATAAACAAACAAGGAGCTTGTAATATCATATCTTACAATATGTTTGTAAAGTAAACTGAAGTTCGTAAAAAATAGACAGAAGCAGAAAGAAGAAGACACAAGTTTAAATGACAGTCCGATTATTAATTCATCAATTGAAGGCTTGAGTCATAATCAGGAAACTACTTGAGGAGGTTGGGTGGAGGAATAGAAAAGGCAGAAGGTTTCAGAAAGAGGCTTTACTATTACATTTCTAATCATTGATAGATATATTAATGTTTTCTTCGGCTGCGTCCTTGACTTATTGAGCTTGGGTAGAGAAAAAAATCAGCTGTATTAGCTGTATCAGCACTTAATATTATTCATAAGATATTGTAAACATTTCAGGGTCTTAAAAAAATAATTTTCAAGAACCTAACCTGAAATATCTTAAAAAATCATGAAAACAAACAAAATAAATTACTTCTCCGAAAATCATGCACTGAAATGCATATGCATTCCCAGTCTTGGCTGAGGGCTGTGGCAAAAATTATTCCACTAAAAAATTCCTGAAAGTTTTCATTTTAAATTTTATGTAATTTTTTGTGCGATAAATGTTTCAAAGATAGTCTCTGAAGAAGTTTTTTTCTCCGTAATTTAAAATATCGTCTGCAGGAAATCAAATGCGGAAAATTTCAACCATTATTCTTCTTTTGTTGGATACTTTTTTTTCTTCTTTTTTTCAGGAAATAAAAAAAAATGCTTTTTATGCTCTAGCGTAATGATTTAGCAGCTGTTTGAAAGCAAAGCGCTACAAAACAGAGTTATTCAACTTTATGAAGTATAGGCAAGGTATTCTCGTGCAAATATTAAAGTAAAAGGGAAAAACAATCTAAAAATCTTGCTACGATCGAATAAACTCCATTAACGAGTATTAAATTATTTGTTTCCTTTACGAATAACATGTACTTCTAGCTACTTCAGAAAAGAATATCATTCGTATAAAACCTTGCAGGAAGAAATAAACTTAAAAACTAATATTAAAAAAAAAAACAGTAAAATGAAAAATACACAGCATTTCCTTTGCAATTTTCAAAGCTCTTCAATATTATGCTTTATAGTGCAACAAGAAATGCTTGATAAACTGCCTAACAACACTCCTAGCACTCTAACGTTACTCCGAAATTAATAGCGGTACAGAAAATATACTGTTATTAACATTAAGCATATTATTTTTATTTCATGTTTGCGGATTATATTTACAGGATGCTTTAGTTTATTTTTTAAAAAATGGAGTTAAAGAGGGATTATTTCATAGTTATAAAAGACTAAGCAGCATCGTTACTGAGGTATGCGGAAATATCCAGCATTCCCACCTTAAGCTTACCATCAGCCAAATATAAAACCCTATTATGAGAGAGGAAAGAAAAATCTCTCGGCCTCTTGCCCCATCCTTAACTTATTATTTTCTCCCGGCAACTCAATGTTAATAGCCTCTTCTGCAATATCAAGGTTAGGAGAAAATCTCCACAGGTCACTCACTTCCATTTTTCAGTTTTACTGCCAATGCAGTGCGAGGGTCGACTGGCTTTCTGAAGAACAATTTATAAGAGATTGGGAATCGCTGCGATGTCTTGGTCTTCTTAAGACAACTTTATGAATGGAATTATGCGGAGATGGGGTGTAATGTGATGTAGTCCAGGTACTTACGTGGGTGTTTATGTCCTAAGGTATACTCTGCAGGTTTTTATGTTTTTTTTTTTTTTTTTTTTTTTTTGCCAGCGTTATAAGTGAGATAATCTCTCCCAAATTAGTAAGCATTTCCTACCTATTTGATCGTAAATGATGAAGTTTTATACTTCCGCATTTACGTTGTTTTATTTTTTATTTTTCAGAGTACATCGTAAGTTATCTTTAAAATTAAGAGAAAATTTGAAATCATTTTGCACAACCTGTATAAATTAACTTCATCTAAATTTACGAAAGTAGTTTAAACAGAAATAAGTATTTTTCTAACAACCACCAAGAGTTGAATATCACTTTCCATATTTAAAGTGTTCCATATCTTTGAGTGCATCGCAAGTTATCATTAAAATTAAGAGAAAATTTAAAATCATTTTGCACAGCCTGTATTAATTAACTTCATCTAAGTTTACGAGTGTAGTTTTAAAAAAAAGTTTTTTCTAACAACCACTAAATTGAATATCAGATCCCATACTTAAAGTTTTACCTATCTTTGAGGGTGCCTTTGACAATTCTTTCGTTAAAGCTTACTCCTAAATAAATTAAATTCTGGAAATTCAGCATATGGGAATTCTCATACATTTTCCTGTCTAGAAATAATAAGCATCATAAACTATACCTTATAATGCATTCAGTCTCCAAATTCAAATGCAGATAGCCATTAAACGTGATATTGCACTAATCATTGCAGTTCACAGTAGAATTATCTATATTTATGGAACTAAATAGAAAAACTCAATGAGAATTTCAGCTAGAATTCACAGCCATTTTACAAATATTTGCATAAACGCAATGTTTTTAATAACAGTTGACACGCAAGTAGAAATTTAATGCCTATACGCCAGTGTATAGCGTTACAGTTGTGTACAACTCTGGATCAACAATAACAGTTTCATTAGTACAATATACAGTTGAACCCTCTTAATGAAGTGCCGGTTAAAAGAACATCCCACTTAATAAAATAAATTTTTAACGTACTAAACCGTAGTAATTTTTTAATGTGATTCCGAATAGTTGTACATCCTGCGTTTAGAATTTTTTCTGGGAAAATTATCTATTCTATTAAGCAGGCTCGACTATATAAGTTTTTTTATTAAAAGCGCAAATTTGATATAACGTTTCGAATTGTATTTCTTAAAGCGA
Source organism: Cheiracanthium punctorium (assembly GCA_038373885.1). Taxonomy (NCBI): domain Eukaryota; kingdom Metazoa; phylum Arthropoda; class Arachnida; order Araneae; family Cheiracanthiidae; genus Cheiracanthium; species Cheiracanthium punctorium. Next base: position 194,782 of record JAWZYV010012302.1, on the reverse strand, counting down.
GAATAATACAGAAAAATTAGTATTATCAAAAGAGGTACATTATAGAGAGACAATGCTTAGAGGGCAGAAACTTAACGAAATAAATTTTTATGACTGAGTTTTAAAAAATCCATTGCAGCACACAGACGTTTCAACTGATTTATTTAAAGTTTCTGTCCTTAAATTATTAGAAGGCGCTGTACCACACTGTCGTCACTTGATAGTTGTACGAAGTATGTAAAATATGAAAGATTACAATAGACCCTTGTTCCTTTTGACTCTCGTCTCATCTACATTTCACAGAACAAAACAAGTACAACAAATATATAGCGAATTTCCATGGTGTTGAATAATTAAAAGAAATTTCGGTGAGGAATATATAAGATATTATATATTCGTATATATAAGAAATTATATATGATGAATATATAAGGAATTATATAAGAACGTTAACACAGAGTTGTTGAATATCTAAAAGTAAAACAAGATGTAAAAAGTGTGTGCGTGCGTGTGTGTAAGACTGCTCATTTCCTAGCGCCAAGACTATTGGTCCTATCCTAACTAATATTATAAATGCGAAAGTGAGTTTGTTTGTTTGTTTATGACGCTTTCACGCCTAAACCGCTGAATCGATTAAGATGCATTTTGGTTTAGGTATAGATGGGACACTGGAGAAGATTATAGGCTAATTAGAATTTTAGATTTTTAATTACTTTTTTAATTTGTAATTAAAAACCGTTTTTACGTTGCCATGCTTGGCGAGTTTCGCCCGTGTCAAATGATTCATGCTTTGAGCTAACAAGAATGCTATTACTTCAATGAAGGAGCGCGTGCATCTGAAAAACACTAAATACCACGGAAATTATGCCAGTTTTATGCCAAATCTATCTATCTGTAATAATAAAAATGAATGTTCTCCAGACAAATCTATAGAAAGCAGAGCTTTGAAAATTTGAGCATGACTGGACATGACTTCGGTAAAGTGTACCTGAGGCTCAGAAATTTTAATTACTTTTCTAACTATTAATTAAAAACCGTTTTATCGCCCGCACAAAATGATTTATCCTTTTGAAATAAAGCAGAAATTCTATTTGTAAAATCAGATGCATTTGGAAAACATAAATAAGTATGGCAATTATAATGATTTTAAGCATAGATAAAGAAAAGTGTACTTACGTATTTTCCCGGCGGTCCGCCAAGACGAGCGACTTTTTGCCGAGATAAATGCCGGGCACATGAAATGATTAATGGTTTTAAATACGATTGGCAACAATCTGGCAACTCATTTGACGTAAAAACAGTTTTGCGGGAATGACCGCCGGGATAATACGTAAGTACCAAGAAAAGTCCAGATTTTTTTCTTAAAGTTCGTAAATTTCCAAATTCTACTAATAATATAAATGTGTACGTTTATGTGTTTGGATGTTTTTGACTGAATCACACAAAAATTGTTGGAAAATTTTTTAATGAAGATAGCTTATGCCCTAGATTAACATAAAGGCAACCTTTCATGCATATAGCATAAATAATTCTTTTACAGAAACACTCAAATACTTCTAATGCATTGCGCTCTATGGAAATTTTATAGTTACTAAACCGATTCTAAGACTTTTTTCACTGATTGAAAGTTACACTATTCCTGAGTATTATTGTTCGTTTGTTTGTGGATTAAGACTGATTAACTGCACAAGGGTCCTAGGCCTATATGGGGAATTCCTCTATGGGGAACTTTCTAAGGGATCCTAGCCCGTATTTACGCGAGGTTTTCGAGAAAACCACGAAAAACTGCGAGCGGCTAGGTCGACAAGCGCGACCGGGGTTTGAATCTGGCACTTACAGCCTTCCAGTTTTTAGAGCAGAACCTCTTAGACACTGGTGAGACCCTGAGTGTTATAGGCTACCTTTTATGCATATATCAATAATAGTTCTTTTACAGGGATACTCATAAGAATTACATTACGCTCTATGTGTATCTCTGTAAGTACTGAACCGATTCCAAAACTTTTTTCGCTGATAGTAAGCTACACTATTCTTGAGTATTATAGGATAAAATTCATGCATGTAGCGCAAATATTTCCTTTACAAGAACACTTAAAATAATTCTAATACATTACGCTCTCTGGGTATCTCTGTAACTATAGAACCGATTCTAAAACTTTTTCGCTAATAGAAAGCTGCACTATTTTTGATTAACATAGGCTAAAATTCATGCCTATAGCATAAATATTTCTTTTACAAGAACACTCAAAACAGTTCGCAAATACTGTCGTAACTGTCTCTATTCGCCAAATGCCTGAAAAAAATCTAAATTTAGTAATTCTGCATACTCTCTTATTTTAAACTAGCTGAAGTACCCGTCCTTGACGGGTTAGTTAATGCAAATTTCCAAAAAGCAAGAACTTTCTTCAGCATTGTAGGAGTACATAGAATGGATGGAGTAAGTTGCCAAAGTAAAGAAAGCGAAGTTATAATTTTTATGTATTGTTAAAATATTACAGGTTAGAGAGTAACTAAGTAATATCATTTCATTCGCTTTAGTCGTAATTATGTGATGCGCAAACGAATATCTACGGATATTGAAATCATTTTCGCAAAACCTCAAAATCTAATCAACATCTTTGAAAAATTGGAAGCCTAGAATTTAAGTTGAGTGACAACCTATCATGTCACCCAATTTCGTTTCATTCCCTGCAGTCTTTATTTCGTGATGCTGGAACAAAATTTCAGCATTTTAAAACGATTTTCGCAAAATCTCGAAATCTGATCGATTTTTTTTAATTAGATGCTTATAGTTTAAGGTGAGTGACCACCTATCATTTCCCCAAATATCATTTTTTCACCTTTGCAGTTATTACGTGATGTGCGAGCACAAATTTACGCAGTTTGAAACGATTTTCTCAAAATCTGAAAATCTAATGAAAATTTTTAAAAATTCGACGCCTATGTTTTAAGTTGATTGACCGCCTATCATGACACCCAATTTCGTATCATTCGCTTCAGTCGTTTTTATGTGATGCTTGAACACAAATTTACGCCGTTTGAGAGGATTTTCGCTAAGTCTCAAAATCCAATCAAGATTTCTTAAAAATTTGACGCCTATGTTTTAAGTTGAGTGACCACCTATCATGACACCCAATTTCATATCATTCGCTTCAGCCGTTTTTACGTGATGCTTAAACAGAAAAAGCGTCACGGACAGAATGACAGAACGACAGAATGACAGACAGACAAACTTTTTTTTGAGGGTCGCATCGGATTCCCGGGTGTTTGAAACGGATAGAAATCGCAAAATTTTTGAATTCCAAGAAATGTACAGACAAAAGTCTAATTTTATTTATATAGATGAAGTATACTACCATGCATTATACTTCATATAAAATAAGTAAAAAGCAAATAATATTTAAATGCAGTCTTTTTTATCGCAAATATATGTGTTATTCACACATATTTCATTTCTCTCGGGACCTATCTCTTAAGCCGATGCGGACGAAGTTGCGGGTAGCAGCTAGTATCAAATAAATTTAATATAGAGACCCACTAGGAGAGATACCAGCACGTCTCTAGATTCATTAACTCGCACTAAAAGATCCATAACTCGCGCTTTAATTAATCTATTTACATTCAATGAAAATTAAAACTGAATTACACTCGTGGACCATTGTTTCATACTAAATGAAACCTTGTAAGAGCAGATACCACCCACTCAAAAAAAAAAAATCGAGGCAATAGCATAAGAGCATCACTATTCTTCAGGCAATTGGCAGTTTGGAGTTCAAGAACCTTTTGATTCTTCTAAATGTCTCATAAAAGTTGCCGAAAAAACATTTCTGAGGGTCCTTTTAAAAAACAAAAGTTTCTCTCTTTGTGCAAAGAACGGGTACTCATCTAGTTTTTATTGCATGCAATACATATCTTTCTTGTGCCAACTCACGTGAAATGTATATATTCTTATACACATTGTCATAAAAACACAATCGACAGTGTCTAGAGATTATGTAGAAATTTGAAGTGTGTAGAGATTTGTGTAGAGATTTGAAGTGTAAGTAATTAAACTATTAAAATGGACTTCGAAAGACATAATCAGACTTTCATAAAACCAGTTTCAAAGAATTTGTCTATTTATCACCGTAGGTACAAGGAAACAGGAATAAAAAGTGGAGAGATAATTTAAAGCATCTAATTCAAATTTTAATTCTATAAAGAATTCGTATAAATTAAAATAATTAAATTCTTGTTATACTCACTGAATTTCTATCTCAGAAATCTGAAATTTTCAATTTTTGCAATCTGTTATCGCAAATAACGGAAATACCCTCTATTTTAATTTCATTCCTTATTGCATTGCAGAGGTATTTTCGTTTTTTTTTCTGAAATTTGTTCGGGAAAAATCTCACAAATGTTGAAAAATAAAGAATAAGCATTTAAATTGCATTTTAATGTCATTCATTCTATTTTAAATCTGTAAATTTTAAATTAAAACTTAAATATTTTAGATACGCAAATAAATTAGATATACATCTGTATTCTTTTAGATGTTGACAAAATACAGGAAATTTTTAATGCATTTTCTGTGTGTTTATTTTTTTTTTGTGCGAAGCATATTACTATCAGATTTTATTTTTTTTCACCTACTGTAAAAAATACTTATTCGTATAGTAAAAATATCAAACAAATTAGGTTGAGTTCAAGCGATAATATTTAAGGTATTTTCGTAGTTTAAGGTTCTACGAAATTTGCAAAATAAGGCCCATTTACAAGAACGGCTATTGAGAATTTTTACCCAGCTTCAAAATTGTGACCTGTTTAAGTTCTTTTATGCATTGCATGTATTAATCCTAGATTCAAAATTTGAAACACATAGCATAACAGGAAGAAACGAGGACCAAACTTACCGCACTTATGCTTAACTGGTATAAAATTTGAGGAAAATGACAATCAGCAAAATCTTAAGATAAATTCTTTGCTTTCCATTTGTTAAATTGTTTTCTTTTTATTTGATAACCATGATGCGAATGTCAGGTTATGTATTAAAACTAATATTCAATTACTGGCAGAGCATCAAATTTCCTATTTCCCATTTACAGTAATCTGCATTGTTGCATTTAAAGAATTCTTTTTAAATTTTCGTACGTGATTAATTATTTTTACTTTCCGAACATGTACCATGTAAGGAAAGTATTGTAACCATGAAAAAATTCGACTTCGAGAATTGGGTGTATTTACACGTTTTGAGGTCCTCTGAATTCATTTATGTATGCTATTTTTACGAGATGCATGTATAAGTGTGTGTGTGTGTGTGTGTGAACACGATAGCTCCTAAACGAGGTATTCGATTGAGCTCAAATTGGGTATATATGTTATAAACCACCGTCGCAAGACCAGTATTGATTTTGGTGTGTACAGGACGTATAGTTTTTCTACAAGTCTACGACAAAGATTTCTTTTGCATTATGGCCTATGGGGGGAAATTCATGAAAGTGCGCTAGCGTTAACAGTACATTCGATTGAGCTCAATTTGGTATGTATGTTTGAATTATCATCGATTAAAATTTATTTAAATGCTTGGTAATGATCTTAATCTTAAGTGTTCGGAAAGTCGAGTGGAGTCACTCCAGATTTTTTTTAAATTCATGAATGAAAATCTACTTTTTACTGCTGCAATACTTGGTCAGAAAAAGTCATCATAAGTTCAGTATCTGAGAAAGTGCCTATATGTTCTACATATCAGTGTGTGGTGATGTGTGTTTTTTTTTTTTTTCTGAAAATTGAGATTGCTAGGTTTGCAATACTGACATCTTAGGAGGGCAACTGCAATATTTTGAAGACATAATCAGAGGTGGACGCTGAAGAGAATGCCGACACTGTCCTCGTAATGTAGAAACCCGTCCAGGACGGGCAATCATAGCCCCACTAAGCCAACATGGAGAATGGGGCAGATATTTAACATGGGGACCCTTTCAGATATACCCACTCAGTTTACAAAAATTAGAAAGCCTGGAATTACAGACTTAGGTAAATTCCAGGCTTCCCTCTCTTGTTGATGTTTGGAACTTTTTTTGCAACTGGAAATTGTCGTACTATTGGTAATGTTTATATTGATCAGACATTTATCATTTTACTCAAAATGTTTTATTAAATCCTTTTTTTTCACTATAAATTAATAATTTTGTTAGAGAATTGTTAAAGGTTATGCAGTGAGACAGAGGAAAAATTTTCTAGAAAAATATAGTAGGAATATTTACTGAGTTGAGCTTCCCACTCCCGTTTGACTGGAGTTCGAGGCAACTGCCCCACCTGCCCTTGCCTTAATCAGGCTTTGCAAGCTATTTCGCGAAGCCTGGTTGTCTCAGTATAATTATTTTGTCTTTTGTAAAAATCTGAAGAATATTGACATTTTTAGCAAACACAGAAATACTCAAAATACTTTAATGAAATAAATTAAAGGGAAAAAAATTGGTATACTGTGAATACCGTATAACAAATATTTCAAAAACACATTAAAATCTTCATCCAATCCCTAACCAATTATTTGACAAAAAATATTTCCATAAAATATAATATGAAAAGAACTCGGAGGAAAAGAATAAATGTGTTGAAATTAATTCACGTTTAATTTTTACTATCGTGACACAAATAAAAACCGAAATTGTCTTTGTTTCGGACGTTTTTCAACCCCTTCGGGACATTTTCGTTTCTTCATAATTCCGAAAAAGAATATAGCAAATGATAGAAAATGGAGAACACAAAAGTTCAAATTGAGTTTTATAAGTCTTTCTTTAGCTGCCTGGGGATATGCAGTTTAAATTAAGATACAAAAATAGTAAAAACAAGGCAGAGTTCAACCATTTTTGTTTATAAGTCATAATTTCATACGACAGTTTATGATCAATGGTCGCGCAAAGCTGAAGAAAAAATAAATTAGTGTTTGTTTTAGTTCCGGTATAAAAAATAAATTATTTATATTCGAGTTTTCTTTGCTTTTTTCCCGATAACGAAAAATGTATTCTTAAATAATTGGTTCTGACATGAAATGCCGTAATAAAGTTCGCTTGTTACGGGGAAGTTTTTAATTCGGGATATTTTCTGATACATTCTTGTTAAAAATAATAATATTAATTTTTAGTAGTTTTGTCACCTTTAAATGTGTTCACAAATAATTTATGTTATTCAAATAAATGTAAACTAATATCTTTAGAAGTTTATTTTAAATATTTAATACGTCTGTTTATTGCATTTGCTATCTAATAGGACCGAGCAATGTTACCGTGTGAGGTTTACTGATCATACTTTGTATTTTTGGAAATCGTTAATCATATTTTTTTAATGCATTTAGCTTCAGAAACGCTATATTTTTGTCTAAATGTCTGAACGTCAATTAAAAATACTACAGGTTGCATGGAAAATATGGTGTTTTATTCAGAGCCTCACTACCCCGTGAAGGGGCAGCTTCCCGGGGCCTCTGTTATAAGGACAGACCGAAATCAAAAAATGTGCCTTTTTAGTATGTTGCAGAAATGTGTAAATATTTTCCAGGAAATTTACCTGCTGAAACTTCATTATTTCTCTAAAAAAAAGCTGTTGTGCCATAATTAGAAATTCTTTCTTTCTTTTTCTTGTATTCTTTAAGACCACCATTTTTGAATTATTTAGGAATGATATCATAATGTCGTGCTGTGATGATCCGAATGATGGCTGTGCCGCACAGCCAGCTGTCGTCAAAAAAGTGTCTCTAGATCTGTGGCACGCGATGAACGTTTCGTTCGTCCGGCATCTTGCTGGTATTTAAGTCGAGCGATGGCAACAGCTGCCCTTTTTTCAGCATTGGAAAAGGGTTGCGCCCCAAAGGGTTAAGTACTAATGATTCCAACTTCAGCAGCATTATGAATGGTTTCACGAGTAGTGACAGTGAGTTTCAAAACATTTATTGCAGTTTGAGCAAGGAAAGAAGGGACAGACTGGAAAAGTAAATTAATAATATTTTTAAATCATCCGAGAAATGATAATAAAGCTTGAAACTGAAATATGTAAGAAAATTTCGTAGATAATAATTTAGAAATTCTATTTTATCGAAGGAAGAGAAATAGAAAACAATCCACCAAATGCCATGCACAATACTATTCTAACTTGCTAGTTTACGAAAGAAGAAACGCAAAAGTTTATAAATAAACAGAAAAAAAAGACTCATTTAAATGACAATAAGCAGGTTATCTTAACATCCGCAGTATAAAAAAATCTCTGTCGATTCTAAAATAGATGAAAGTAAACAAGGAAAAGTTAAGTTGGTCTGCATTTGCAATTTTCAGATTGCACAATAGAAATTAAATTTTGGTTTGTGCATTCCTCTTTCTTTTGTTTTAATAATGCACTAAAACTAAGTGGTTTGAACTGACATTATGGAGTAGATTAAATTGCAATAACTTCTTTCATCCATAAAAAACTGCAAAAAAAAGTTATAAATTTAAAAATAAAGGACATCTTTAAAGTAAATTTAAACCACGGCACACTTCTCGGCAGCATTCTAAATAGTCTTTTATTATTTAAAAAAAATTAAATCAAATAATGCCGTGGAACAGCATTCGTTAGCAGAAAATGCCATAGCCAAGGGAACTCTTATTTGTGGTTGTTGTTTTATTAATTCCATACATAAAATAAAATAAAAAAGAAATTTGCCTTCGTGTAAGTTTTTTTCTTTGCTCCTTGAGGATATCCAATTGATAACAATTCGAAAAAAATTAAGATGCGTACAGTGAAAATATTTTTATTATTATTTTTTTTATATATAAAGAGATTATAGTAGTGAAAAATTTATCGAAATGCTTCGACTACATCGTTTCTATTAATGCCTAAGCACATTAGCATGACAGAATAAATATTAAGATTCGTTATATTAAATATCTTATACAATAAATTCTAAGCATGAGAAAGTTTTAAACGAAATAATTAAAACTATGTAAAATAACACACATAAAAAGGTTCTTATCATCAGAAAACGTTTTTCGGGTGAAAAAATTCACCATTCATCATCTTCAAAAAGAGTACACATACCACAAGAACAGTAGAGTGAGAACTGAAAAAATGCATGGAACTATTTACTTTTACTCTTTTACCTTTTCACTTCCCACTCTACTCTTCTTGTAATGAACCCATTTTGCAGCTGATGGTGAACATTTAATCACCCGAAACGCACGTACTGACGATAATCACATTTTTTAAAGTATGCTATTTTACAAAGCTTTAATTATTCATTCTTTTAAATTTCAGTGTCCTAAAGAATGTTTTTTGCTATTGAAAACAAAGAATGCCAGTATATATGTGGGTATGTACATAGCGAATCTAGAAATTCAAAAAATGTATTTCTGTATTTCCAGCAGAAGAAGAACACCTGAAGTCGAGCAAGTGGTCTCAAAAAATCTGCAAAAATTCGGAAACGCCATTCACATAAGTTAAATTCCTAAATTACAAATAATTTAGAAGATATTGATAAAAACTTAAAGCATCTTAATTGCCATCTTTAGCAATTTTCGGCAACATGAAATGATTAATGCTCTTGAAACAAATCAGAGAAACTATTCAAGCATGTATTATTGGGTCCATTTAAAAAACACAATGCAGGAATCATACTATTTATACAACATTAAAAATCTGAAGCGACTCCTTCCGCTTGAGCATTATTAAGAGTGTATGTAGGCCGTAATGTATAAAAATTCTTTTTTTGTAACCCAGTACAAAAATTGCAACCTTTTACGCACAACCTATATAGTCTGTGTGACGATAGGCTATAATATACGCAAACAATTTAATCTTATTCGAATGCTCCATTTAGACAACAAACTTTAAATGATTTGTGTCCGCAGGCCTTAATGCACAAAAATTCTTTAAACAAACTATCAATTTTACCCACACCAAAATCTATGCATCTCACATGACCGTGATCTTTAATATGCATATCTAATTTGCGTCCAATAAATTGCACCATTTAGGCGTTAGCGTACTTTCAGGAATTTGGGTACATAGGCAGTAAAGTATAAGAATTCTTTCTTGTAGTAATGTAAAAAAAAGCTATGCTTTCTGCACACACCAAAATTAATAATTGTCGTACGAAGAATCTTTAATATATATATATATATAGGGGAAGGTGGCTCAAAATGGTTCCCTTAAGTAGAAAATTTGCATAAAATAACACAAGTGTTAAATAAAACATTGGGCCTCTGCCATAATATTTTACACTATATTTTGCATCATAAACATATTTTAATAATATATTAAACCCAAATTTAGTAACCAAAAAAAAAAGATAATTAAAAAAAAAGAGTCCAAACGATCATTTTACCCTCACCCAAGGGCAAAATAATCCTTCATTTGAAAATAATTGTAAATTGTTTTCTATTGGCAAAATAAGAGATGTAAAAGTAGTTATGACTATACATAATGAAATAAAATTAATTTTCATATAGTATGCATAACAATCATATAGCATACATAAATTGTTTTATGAAAATTTTAAAATAAAAATTTATCTCAAACAATGAAATGGAATGTTCCAAAATTATAATTCAAATATTATGTCTTACAATAAACGCAGAAATAAACTAAATAGTTTAATGGGGAGTCGCGTATTTTGAGAGCGTCTGAAGGGCTACCGTGATGATTAGGGCCCGGTACTGGAGTTTCTTCAGTCAATGGATAATTTTACCCTGCAGTATGGCTGTCCATTTTAGGCCATATTACTGGAAGACGCCGAGAAACATAATGAATTAAACAAGTGTAATCCACATATAAAAACATACTCTGTTCAGTAAACCAAGTCATGTTTCTGTATATTAAAGACTGTTTTTCTAAATAAATCGGAAAGTTAGTGCTTACCTTATAAGACAGCAGTTCTCAACCTTTTAACGTCGCGTCCCCCCCCACAAAGGCTAACTCAGGGTGGTGCGCTCCCCCCCCCCCCAATCACATTTAGTCGAATTTTCTACAAAATAATGTTATTAGTAAAGTTTGAATGAATATTTGAAGCGAAAATATTTTTGAGTAAAAATGAGAATAAATAAGATGGTTTGTTTAAAAACACGCATCACTACTTGCTCTGTGGTTTTTCTCGCGCCCCCCTCCTTACAAACGCTCTGCGCCCCCCTTAGGGGGCGCACCCCACAGGTTGAGAAACGCTGTTATAAGCGATATGATAAAACCCAGTTTTATGAGGAATTTTACTCAGACACGCAATACAACGATCGTTTAAATATCGCCATTGCTTCTTCTTGTCTTAGCACAACTAGTTTATGTGTTGCCGGGTAGATAGCGCTACCTGTATCTAAGAAAACGTACTAAAATGTGGATCGTTTTGCAATCTAGGATCATTTTTTGACGTCTTTCCCTACTAAAATCGCTCAATCGAATCCCCTCACTAAAAAGGCTCAATCGAACGCAACCATTAAGGATCAAATAAACCGTTAATCTTACAATCCGATTTGGAGCTATCGTGTTAACTCACTCACACGCACACATACACATACATGACTGTAAAAATAGCACAAATGAATTCAGAATGCTTCAAAACATGTAAATACATCAAAATCTCATATTAAATATTTTCCTGATTATTGCATGCAATATTTTTTTTGTAAGACACACGTTCGGAAAACTACGAGAAATAAATCAATCAAAGGTTATGAACTAATGCCCATCGTTTAAAAATATCAAATAAAACTGTTTGAATAACAATAGTTTAAAATAGCATATGGCGTGTATATCCAGAACTAGAGAGCTAACTGTACTGACTTGATGATTTTTACTTTGAAGAGTCATATTCGGGGAGTGTCATAGTTCGGTCATATTCGGGCTGGATCAGACATTTTGCATCAGAATGGCATTCTATTAGGTTGTAACGAAAGTTTCCCGCCACCGCAAACATCTTCAGCACACAGTTCACGTTGGCGTATTTGCTCATATTTTGTCAAACGATTTTTGGCATTTGAAAGAAAGAGGCTTACTTTATAACACTGTGTTGTGAAATCTGTAAAAAATATAGTTATAATTAAGTATAAGGTGTCCCAAATGGAACTATCACTCTAGAGGATTAGAACCATCATTTACTTCCATTTGTGTTGCAAAAAGTCAGTTACATAATATCAACGAATTATGAGTACAACTTTAAGTACTATTCTTGTATCATGTGACATTGTGCAGGTTTGGTACCGAAAGTTCAAAATCAGTTATCTAAGGAGTTAGAATTTAGTTTTTCAGGCAGATATGGCGGAAAACTTTCGTTACAACCTGATACATTTATAGTATCTTGGTAATATGTAGTTAGCATGTCAACAAAAAGTGATGTTTGCACCTACGAATTGGCTATATTATTTAACTTTTTACGAGCCGTTCCAGTCAGTTTGCATAGGACAACTGATTGCATGTTTTATACTTTATATTAATAAATGCAAATAGCAAGTGCACCAGATTCACAGTTTTTTAGTTCTTACGTTCTATAACAATCCACCAAAATCATTCGTCGATCATTTCACATATTTTTTAAGATGGTGATGATGGAATATTTTATACTATACAATAGAAATCTCGTTACTTACTGTGGAAGATGTCTGTGTTTACTTGTTAATTGAATACGGATTAGTATACAGCTAGTATATAAATGGTTACACATACTGTATAAACCATTTTTCTTTATGGCGACAAAAGCCATTGCGGCGTCTTTGATATCAATATTTTACAACTGTGGGTAACTCCGTCAGCTGATAGAATAATCAATACACACTTATTTATTTTATTCCTGTAGATACAAAATTCGGAACACATGAAATTTATCATCAAACTCAATATCTGTGCCGTGATTATAATTTTTTTAAATAAAATTACGAGAAAAAAGTTATATTTAAAGTAATTAGCGTTCTACTGATTAGATGTTCAAAGGCATGAAATCTGAACATAATATTTCAGTTTTCAAACAACCTTTTTCTCGTAAATCAGTAAGAGATATTTCGTGTAAACTTTATTATTTTGAGATTAATATAGGTACCCTCAAAATTTTCAAAATCTACTTTTTGCTCAGCCCAAGTATTAATTAGTCTATATATTAACTCTCTGGTGAAGCAATTACAAACATCTTTATGGCATATTAGTTCGGAAATATTGAATTTAAATGTGAATATTTGGTTCATATGAACACTTACTTAGAACAGTAATTACAATTTAAATGATTGTTCACCTTTTGAAAATAGGTTATTACTATTTTGGAAACATGAATTAATTCCTTTCATCCCTATGAGTTGTAAATTTAGAGCACTTGATATCTGTTGAATATTTTTTGAAATTATACTAGTAAGCTGATGTGAAATCTTAATGACAGCATAAATGATTATGCTATTTAATTGTTTTGTGCTATTAGTTTAAATATTCTGCTTTAGAATCAATTAAAATTGTAAAGTGAATTATTTTTTTCCCTTTTAACGCATGAAAAAATACATAAATGAACTATTGAAAACTAACAAAGAAATTGCATGAAATAAGTTGAATCTTCATTAAAAGAGAAATTTTAGTGTTTTATTCTTATATTTTGTATTCTGATTTAGTTACATTTCATATCCAATATGAAATTACAAGTGCATAAAACCTGTCCGAAGCACAAGTTTGCAATCGTATATTTTAGACAAACAGTTTTATTTATTTATTTTTTTTTCTGAGCGCACCATCGATTTTTTTTTTATTTTATATAGCTTATATAGTAAATTAGGTCTATCAATGAACTCTCAAGTACCCTGTTTTTGTGTCTTTGAGTTTTCTTTTGGCTAAAATTACTTTTCTTCTTCACTTTCTACTTTATAACTACTTTAATTTCATTTTCACCCTTAGTTAATATTTTTTATTCCACTAGTAATATAGCATAGGTAAAAATATATTATGATCAGTATATGTATTTTTTTAAAGAGAAGTTGATAATAAACTTAAAAAAATGCTAATGTTCATCGCATTAGGCATTTTTATTGCACGGTATTTTTCAAAGAAACATTATTTCTTCTTAACCTACTGAAAACATATATGCGAATGTAATATTTTTTCTTGCTTTTAAGTACATTGCTTCGATAAACCATTGCTAGTGCTAAATCAAAATTACATTTCACAGATTAAGCAGTTTAAGAATTATGTAATTATTTCACTAGACTTTTCAAAGCTGTAACCAACATAAGTAATTTTCTACGTACATCGCGAATTGCAGATTTATTATTATTTTGTTTTCCAAATAAGTTTTATCGATCTCGTAATCAAACGCACAGGAAATTTTATCAAATTTCAGTTCCTTTGACAAATGCCAAGCTACTTATAAGACGTAGAAAAAATAAAAACGCTAATGAATGAGTTTATTTAGGTGTATTATACAGGGTGAATCTATACTCTTGGGCAAAACTTTAAAGGGTGATAGGGCACATAATAAAGGATCAGAATAACATAGCAATATGGGGTCGGCAACGTCGTCTTCGTATAGCTGTTAATAATCACTTCGGAATAAAGTGCCGAAAAAAAAGTGCGCTTTCCGACCATTGTTCCGCCAGAAACTAATGTATTTTTCTCCAAAAGCACAAGACTAAAATGGATAGTTTAAAAAGTTTATTTTATTTCGTGGATGAAATTTTCGGAGACGAGCCTATTGTTTATGAAACTTGGTTAAGAAATTAGACGGACACTTCAATGCTTTTCCAAAAGTGATTATTACCGGGTAAGTTAAAACTGCGTTTTTCACCCCAGACTGCTATGTGATTACGATTTCTCATTGTGTGCCCTATCACCCCGTAAAGTTTTGCCCAAGAGTTTAGATTCACCCCGTATATTTTTTTTTAAATAAGCTAGAAATTGTTTTAAACATACAGTATTTTATAAATTATTGCATTATGTAGTATATTAAAAATCTACAGGTTAAAAATTCGCATGCATCATCGAGTCCAAAATTTTCCCAATTTTTGTCGTATTTACTTTTTGTCAAAACTATTCAACCCTTCTTCACTAGTTTTAATATAAATTATTATACTTATTGAATTTGTATAAATTCATCAATACACAATTCTACAATACGAATAATATTTTATATTTTTCCTCTCAAGATTACCTCCACTTTTTTCTGATTCGAACCATATTGCAATATTTTTATAATCGTTTTATTTTATATTATTAGTATAATAATGTAAATCGAAAATATTAATGCATTTTTACGTATAAATATTTCTGCCGTCTCAAACTACTAATAATTCGCTAATATAACTCTTTATCATTTTCAGCTAATATCACTAGCCTCAAACTCCCAAAATCATCTTTTTCTTCTGCGAACCAGATATTAATTGCTATAAATATTTTGACTCTTAAATGAAGTAATTAAGAACTCCTTATGAAATTTTCGTTCGGAGAAATTGCGTTTTGACGGGAACATTTAGTTCGTATATGCACTTACTTAAGGCAGTAATTATTAATTAAATGTGTATTCAGCTTTCGAAAAGGGCTTATTGGTATTTGGAAAACGTGACAGGAATTTCATTTTGCTTTATACGGCGAAAACTTTGCACGCTCAATTGCTTTTGATTTTTTTTTATAAGAAATTCGCTTTTTAATTTTTCATGCATGCAAACATAAATTGCACTGATGTCAAATATTGAATGGATCATGCATATTTATGCTCGAGACAAATTTTAACTTGAATAGGGAATAAAAAAAATATAAGTTTATAAATATATTTTTTGATGTTTAATAATTTTAGCAATAAGTGATTTTTGATTTGATTTCAATATTAATTCTGTATTAAAAAACATAAAAACTGAAAAGGGTGAATTAATTAGTTTAAGTTTATTATTATACTAAACGGTCTTTTGGCATTTTTTCTAGATGCTAAGGAGTGTACTTTCCTAAATCGTTAAAAAAAACAATGGTAAAAAACATGAAATATTTAATTTTTTACAAATTTTTCAGTCAAAAGTGGTAGAATAAAGCGGTAGATTTCAGTTGCAACTGAGTAACAGAGCTGCGAGTGCTGATGGGAAACGATTTGAGTCTTCTCGAGCGACTTTCTCGATTCCACTCCTTCTCTTCAAAAATCTCTCTTCTCTTCTTCTTCTTCGATTCTTCTCTTTAGAAAGTTCTCTTCCGAGCGACTTTCATTCAATTCTTTCATTTTACAATTCCTGCAAAATGAAATTTTCTTGTCATATTTTCTATTATATTCCTTAATCTTCCCTCTTGCGTTTGTAAATACTTTAATGTATTTTCAAAAAATCCATTTTTTTTAGCAGTTTTGTTATTTAAAGCATTTGAAACAACGGCAAATTTTTATTCCGGAGATTAGCTTGAAAAGAATATTGCGACATTTCAAACGCTTGTCTTTAAACTAAATTCGAAACAACTTTGGCTGCTTATTGCACATAAAAATGTGCTAGAACCACTCAGTAATCATTTACTCGATTAGGCAAGGTACAAATCCAATTAATCTGTCATATACAAGGTTTCCCGTGATGACTGGGACAATTTTGAAGGGGATCGCCTAGCAATACGGGGTCGGAAACGCCGTCTTCATGTAGCTTGCAATATTCATTTTGAGATAAGTGCTGAAATAATAGAGAACTTTCTGACCATTTTTCGACAAAAACAAATGTATATTTCGCTGAAAACACGTGACTAAAATTAGTAGTTAAAAATTCTATTTTATTTTACTAGGAAATTTTTGGAGGCAAGGCTGTTGTCTGTGAAACTTGGTTAAGAAATTAAACAAACGTTTCAACGCTTTTCCCAAAGTGATTATTAAAAGGTAAGGAAAAAGGACGTTTTCGACCCGCATTGCTATGTGGTTTTGATTCCTTATTATCTGCCTCAACCTCCGCTTAACGTTTGTTCCAATGATTATGTAATACCCTGTATTTCGAAGCAAGTTAAGTATTATATTTTAAGCATGTTTTTTTAATAAAACTGCACAATGGGAGAAATGAGTGCATTATCTTTAAAATTTGAAGGTTTTTCAGTACTTTAGTGTTGATGCACTGCTTGCAAGACAAGTTGTATTAAAAGTTTTTCTGAATTATACTGACATTCAGTGAAATTTACAGAGAAATTTACATAGCTGCCACATTTTACGTTTTTCTTTTCGGAAGATTATCAACCACAAATTTCCTACAGCTTTACTTAACATTATGAATTTGGATTTATTTGACATCAAATAACATAAAAAAATAAAATGTGATTGACAATCGTCGGAAAAAAACGTAACAGTTGGCAGCTATACAGTTAGGAATCGTTTTAAAGGAATCTTTAAAGAGACGGACAGTCATATTTTGTGATTGGATTTCATAAACTTAAGATATTTTTCTGTTTCAAAAAGTGTTTCAGTGCGATCTAGCTGAATTTCTTGCAGTAAATGAAAGTAATTTCTCAAAAATGTACTTAAAATATAAGATTCTTCAACTCTCTTTTTAAAATGAATAATAGCTAATACTAAAATGCAGATTTTGCAAGCTTTTCTTGCTAAGTGTTTCCAAGTTGTCTTGATGTACAGTACCAATTTTAAATATTTCTAAAAAAAATCTTTTAAGACTCATGTTTACCCTGGCAATTGAAATGTGCCTAATATATATATACACTGCTGGCCACCCAAATTGCAACACCAAGAAAAACAAGAGATATCACAACAAAATTTATTGTGTAGATAACATGTTGACCAAGTAACAAATGATTAAATTTACAGCATTCTATGAAGCGTGGTTCCTGCCAAAATCAGTACCCAGAGTAGCCGCCGTTGTTGGAGATCACAGCTGCCACACGCCTCGGCATTGATTCAAAGAGACTTTGAATGTGTTCTTGGGGTACAGCAGACCAAGCAGCTTCCACACGTTGCCAAAGTTGATCTGGTGTGACAGCTGGGGATGAACTCTGGGTCAGTCGTTGAGCAACCATGGACCACATGTTTTCTATCGGCGAAAGATCCGGAGAGCGCGCCGGCCAGGGAAGCAATTCAATCTGGTGATTGACGAAGAACCCTTGGACAATGCGTGCCACGTGTGGCCGTGCATTATCCTGCTGAAATATGGCTGTTGGCAAGCCCTGAAGGTAAGAAAGGACAACTGGCTCCAACACCTCGGAGATGTAGCGCTGGCTGGTTAAAGTACCGGCAATGCGTACTAGAGGAGTGCGAGAGAGATATCCGATACCGCCCCATACCATAATACCCGGTGCAGGACCAGTGTGACGGTGCATAATGCAGCTGTTCAGCATCCTCTCTCCACGGTGTCTCCAGACTCGAATCCGACCGTCGTGGTGTTGCATACAGAAGCGTGACTCGTCAGTAAAGAGAATTTCATTCCATTCTGTCGTCCACATCCTTCTTTCATCGCACCATTGGCGGCGGAGACGTCTGTGGTTCCGCGTCAGAGGTAGACAAAGCAACGGACGTCTTGCGGACAGACCATTCTGCTGTAAACGACGTCGAATGGTACGCGCAGACACTGGATGATGCGTTACAGACTGAATCTGCTGTGATATGGTTCGTGATGTGACTGAGCGGTCCGTCACTGCCATGCGTACAATCTGCCTGTCATCACGTGACGTGGTGCACTGAGGTCGATGCGGTCGATCACGTCTGTCCGTCGTACCCTCCTGCACCCAACGATCACATATCCGCATCACAGTTGTTTGGTTTCGTCCAATACGACGACCGATTTCCCTGAAAGATAACCCACAATCTCGGTATGCCACTATCCTTCCTCTGTCAAACTCGGATACTTGATCAAAAGATGATCGTTGTTTCCTACGAGGCATAATTTATCGTTTTTTTGAAAAAAAAGCAAGAAAAACACAATTGCTGTACTTGAAACCGTCGAAATCTCCAAGCCTTAAATAGCGCTTTGAGGTGGCGCCACAGGCGCGCTTGATGTGCGTCTGCGCTGAAATTCTAATCATTTGCATATCTCACCTCAGCTAATGCATGTTGTAAATTTCATATTATTTGCATGCTTCCTTCAGGGTGTTGCATTTACGATGGCCAGCAGTGTATATATATATATATAATATAAAATAGCTTAACTTACGTAATATGGAATCCCAAGTGAAATATTAATTGAAAGCACTATATAATATATATAACTCGGCTGTTCGAGCCTCGTCAGGGGGAGACCCCGCTGAAACCCCCCTCCTAATATTTTAGTTTCATTATTGCCATATTAAAACGATATTAATTGACTATGTCATTTTATCTCTCATCTTTCGTGTATTTCGTCTGGTAACCCTATGTCGTAATTTTTATGATTTTAACCTATTTATAGAAAAATACATGTGATGCATATTCTACAGCTTACGAAATATTGCAACAATTAAAGCTGTTGTGAACTAATAGTATTTAAGTATCTGTAAAAAATACATGTGATGCATATTCTACACCTTACGAAATATCGTAACAATAGATTAAAGCTGTTGTGAACTAATAGTATTTAAATATATGTAAAATTATGTCGCTTTTTTGGGACACATTTTTCGGACAATTTTCAGTAAAGGGGGTGAGGGATAAAATGACATATTTATTAATATTTGCATGTATATATATTTAATTTTAAACAATAAACTTTTAAATGCATCACCTTATTTTTAGAAATCATAAGTATTTAAATATGTATTAAAAATCAATTTTGAGCCTTTCGAAAGGTTTGAGTTACGTAAATGCAACATTAGTACAAAATATGTTTTGTAAACATAAAAAATATCATATGATGTTTCAGCACACTAACACTGATCTTCCCTTTCCACATCCGCATTCTCAAAATCTGCAGCCCTCCACGGACAACTCAATTTTTTATTCCTCGCACAATCCTCAGAAAAGCCTGCCTCCTCCCATAATAATCTCAAGAACATTCTTAACAAGTATACGACCCCCGAAGTATTTACGCCCAGGGAAGCATTAGACATTTTCGATTAAGTGTCGCTAGTGGGAACATTAACTTGGATATAGCTATAGTTTCGGAGACGAAATTTTGGTTAAGGGTCTCAAATTCTACGATGCGACGAGCTGGAGACTCTGGCAACTGTTATGGGTTAGTTAAAAGCATTAAAGCCGGGGAAATGCATTAGAGCATGCGCTGGGATATAGTTTGCTTGCAGGTCTGTTTTAGAATCCTATTGAATATAAGGAGGCGCGAATGGGCTGCGTGCAAACTTATAGGTCCTTTTCTGGGTAAAATGATCGCAGTTAATAAGCTATCAGAAACATGGTGCTAATGTTTTAATGGATAGCATAAATATTGCGAATGGAGAAAACAAAGTGAACGTTTTGTTGGAAGACACGGCATTTAGGATTATTATAAATTAAATAAAATTCCATTTGTATATTCATACCATAAGTGATTTATTTATTTTATTGAAAAGGACAGTTCACGTCACTGAATGTGTCATTTAGAGCTACATACGTCCTTCCCGGATTTTTTCGCCACAGTTTTGATCCTCGTCAGAAGGTGTGGGGACTTCTGAATATTGGCACCCCACGGAAACTGCTTGCGACCACCTTTCGGAACCACGGATTTAACGTGCACATACACCGCATGTACACGATGGTGTTCAGTGGTACGTCGCTATCGAACCCGTAACCTTCCGGTTACGAGTTCAACGCCTTACCACGGTCCCATCCTAAATGATTGTAATATGAAAATTAATAAGCCGCCCGGGATGTGTAGTGGTTAGAGAGCCATTCTACCACACCACGGGTCTGAGTTCGATTAACACCTCCTAGATATACAATGCCTGAGAACAGAAACTTTTACGTCATCACTAGGTCCACTAAAATGACGTCATTACACATTTATTTTCACAAAGTAAAACTATTCAAAGTTTGTGGTGAATTTACTACCGCATAAAACATTTCAATGATTTAAGATAGAAAATTATATTTTACGACAAATAGGAAATTTGAACTATCAGTAATTATATAATATGATATAGAAATAGATTATAATAAATTATTTTTTATCAGAAAGGTATTTTAATTTTTATTCTGAACTTAAGATATTTTCTAAAATTTGTATCTTTAACCAGAAATTTTAAATAGTTTTACTTTGTGAAAGTAAAACTGTGATAGCGTCATCTTAGAAGACCTAGTGATGACGTAAAAACTTCTGTTCTCAGGCCTTCTGTATCTAGGAGGTGTTGATTCGATTCCCAGCTCGGGATTGGGTGTAATTTCGTCCATCCCCTCACAGGAGACAACGCTGGTCCATCTACTGGGTGCCCCCTTGATAAAAAGACAAGTAACTCCGGGCTTGGTAGTGGAGAATGCCTGCAAATGGCAAGTGCCAGCCATTAGAAAAAAATATATTAAATGAATTTACAGTCAGTTTGCATGACATGTGGGCTGGTAAACTCACATGTCATGCAAACTGACAGTGAAAGGGTACGCCGCCCTTTATCAGAATGTATGTATACAAAATCGTACTAAAAGCCAAAATGTTTCTGATTCTTCAAATTCTGCTTTTAGGGCACCTAGTGGAAATTGTTTTTGATTACGTGCCTGTTCCAAATGAATATTTCATCTAATGTAAACTAGATTTTTAGCACTTGAGTGCTATTAAAATCAATCAGGTTTTTTTCAGCGTCGACATAACTTGTCTACGCTATTTGTCGCAGCGAGGTACTTTTCAAGTGTGCCAAAAAAGTGCATAGCGCGGGGGGAAGAATAAAATGCTGAAAGTCACCAAGGTTAGCAATGTTTCATGATTTATAGCCACGTTTGGCGGCAAAAAATAAGTCCTCTAGACTGAATCAAGCTTGGCGATATCTTCCAAATTTGACTAAAAACTGGCAAAAGTACAAAGGAAAAGTATAGTTTGAATATGTCTGGGGAAGATTCTAAAACAGTTTTAGTAGGTGATTTTAATACAGATTGTAATTCCAAAGAAGTGTTTTATGGACTTAGGTAGACCAATACGGTACACTCGTAGATTATGAAACACTTTCCAAATGGTATTTATAAAGGTGAAGTACAGTTAGAATATGCCAGTTGAAGATTGTAAAACAGTTTTAGTCGGCAATTTTAATATAGATTTTGATTCCAATGTGCTTTATGAAACAAAGAAGAAAAATGCGGCACGCTCATGTTTAATGATACACTTTCTAACTTAATGCAATAAGGAAGAAAAATAGAGACGACGCATGGATTATGATACGCTTTTGATATATAGCACTTTAGTGCGTATTTAAGCTATAAAAGCGTTTCAGATTTTAATTTACTTTTTTTTCTTGCAATATTTCCAGTTTGTAGTGACAGTATTATACATCCCTCATGAAATACATTTTAGTTTTGAAGCTTGAAATCAAAATACTTTAATTAAAGTGTACTTGCTCTCAGTGAAGTTAATGAATCTGAAAATTTCATTTTGTTTTCATTCATTTAATTTACACTGCTGGCCATCGTAAATGCAACACCCTGAAGGAAGCATGCAAATAATATGAAATTTACAACATGCATTAGCTGAGGTGAGATATGCAAATGATTAGAATTTCAGCGCAGACGCACATCAAGCGCGCCTGTGGCGCCACCTCAAAGCGCTATTTAAGGCTTGGAGATTTCGACGGTTTCAAGTACAGCAATTGTGTTTTTCTTGCTTTTTTTTCAAAAAAACGATAAATTATGCCTCGTAGGAAACAACGATCATCTTTTGATCAAGTATCCGAGTTTGACAGAGGAAGGATAGTGGCATACCGAGATTGTGGGTTATCTTTCAGGGAAATCGGTCGTCGTATTGGACGAAACCAAACAACTGTGA
This sequence comes from Cheiracanthium punctorium, assembly GCA_038373885.1. Classification (NCBI taxonomy): domain Eukaryota; kingdom Metazoa; phylum Arthropoda; class Arachnida; order Araneae; family Cheiracanthiidae; genus Cheiracanthium; species Cheiracanthium punctorium. Next base: position 172,028 of record JAWZYV010012302.1, on the reverse strand, counting down.
TGCGGATATGTGATCGTTGGGTGCAGGAGGGTACGACGGACAGACGTGATCGACCGCATCGACCTCAGTGCACCACGTCACGTGATGACAGGCAGATTGTACGCATGGCAGTGACGGACCGCTCAGTCACATCACGAACCATATCACAGCAGATTCAGTCTGTAACGCATCATCCAGTGTCTGCGCGTACCATTCGACGTCGTTTACAGCAGAATGGTCTGTCCGCAAGACGTCCGTTGCTTTGTCTACCTCTGACGCGGAACCACAGACGTCTCCGCCGCCAATGGTGCGATGAAAGAAGGATGTGGACGACAGAATGGAATGAAATTCTCTTTACTGACGAGTCACGCTTCTGTATGCAACACCACGACGGTCGGATTCGAGTCTGGAGACACCGTGGAGAGAGGATGCTGAACAGCTGCATTATGCACCGTCACACTGGTCCTGCACCGGGTATTATGGTATGGGGCGGTATCGGATATCTCTCTCGCACTCCTCTAGTACGCATTGCCGGTACTTTAACCAGCCAGCGCTACATCTCCGAGGTGTTGGAGCCAGTTGTCCTTTCTTACCTTCAGGGCTTGCCAACAGCCATATTTCAGCAGGATAATGCACGGCCACACGTGGCACGCATTGTCCAAGGGTTCTTCGTCAATCACCAGATTGAATTGCTTCCCTGGCCGGCGCGCTCTCCGGATCTTTCGCCGATAGAAAACATGTGGTCCATGGTTGCTCAACGACTGACCCAGAGTTCATCCCCAGCTGTCACACCAGATCAACTTTGGCAACGTGTGGAAGCTGCTTGGTCTGCTGTACCCCAAGAACACATTCAAAGTCTCTTTGAATCAATGCCGAGGCGTGTGGCAGCTGTGATCTCCAACAACGGCGGCTACTCTGGGTACTGATTTTGGCAGGAACCACGCTTCATAGAATGCTGTAAATTTAATCATTTGTTACTTGGTCAACATGTTATCTACACAATAAATTTTGTTGTGATATCTCTTGTTTTTCTTGGTGTTGCAATTTGGGTGGCCAGCAGTGTATTATTATTTGTTATTGTTAATGTTGTTGCTGTACCATGTTGCTGTACCGTAGTTGAAATTACAACGAAAATCGCATTATATCATGAATTTTATTTATTTTTCTATAACTAGGGGCCAAGGCCCCCAGACTCGCTACGCTCGCTTTTCATATGAGGCACTCGGCCCCTAATAAGGCTTATTCGTAAAAAAGACATAATTTCAACAGACAAAACCCGAAGATGGCATCAGATAGAATGTTACTGAGCTACACATTGCTTGGTTCTTGCAGGTTCATTGGTATATAAACATTTAAACTTCACACTACAGTAGATCCCCTCCCCCTCATAACACGGAAGATATTTTGTTATGGGAATCCGTGTTGTACGGGCCCTGAGCTATACTCCACCTGGAGTGCGGACTCCGCTTATAATCGCTGGAAAAATTATTTGCACACCTCAGAAACACAATGATATTTAATGTTGCCATTCAAAAGTTATATTAATTAGGAGCTAAAGCATAATAAAATCAGAACATCTGTTTCAGCTGTATTTTTAATAATGTAAAACCTGTTGGACACCTTGCGAATTTGCCACCCATGGCGATTTTTCATTATTTGGCGACTTGCGTACATGTAAAGTTAATAAAAGCTACGGAACAGATAGGATAGCTTGCCACCAATGGCGACTTTTCATTATTTGGCGATTTACACATGCTCACAACCTATAATTACTGTTCATTTAATGTTACCGGAAAACCGTTATCCATATTTTCATTTACATAATCGTTTGCAGATTGGCGTACTTAGCACCACGAATTATACCATCTCGTCGCGCTAGCAAATATCCAAAGTGTACTATAACTGCTATAATGGCATAGTTAACGCCGCCAAATATTTCTACTGGTAGCAAATAATCCAGCTGGACCGAACCGGCTTTAAAATAATCTGCATTTTAATTATTTTTCATTTACAAGATATTAAATATTCTATTTTGGAAAAACGAATAATCGCTAATTCTAAACTCCTGTTGTTTAAGTGAACTTACTATTTGAAAATTGTCAACTTTGTGTAACACATTTTGAGTTACTTATTTCATATAGTTTTTATTTTGGCGTAAAATGGGCGTAATTCTAACTCATGCTTGTGAATTTCACGCGATTCTAGATACTTGGAAACGCTTTGTTGCAAAGGAATGAATGATTTTATGCCAAATCTGGCAACCGTTATGTTTATTTTTTCAGTTTTTTATTAATATCTTCTAAAATAATTCGATTTTCGAAATTTAAGTCAGCTTAGCAGGTTCCTCGGAATTTTTCGAATCTGTGGGCACCTTAGTCGAAACTCAAAACCCTACGGTTTAGGAGGAGATAGGTCCACAAGATATTGACATCGCCAGCGGCGGCGACAGCGGCCTTTACTTTTTTTTAGAATAGAGAGACACTTCCTTTCAGAGCTTTTGTAAAACATTGCTTATTTTACAGAGGTGTTCAGTCTTGAATTAGATTACACGTGCAAAGCACTTACACTCTGGCAGAGGCGCGACAATTTTACAAGTCGCGAGCTGGTAATCGGTTACATTGCTGGATCTGCAAGAGTTAACTGTTCTAAAAAGTGCGATGCCAGAATAAATTATGCAGAAAACCTCCACTGTACCGCCTCTTTTGGAGAATACAATGAAATTTAAGGTTTTGTGAACTTTCAATTTGGATAAATTTAAATCTACCACTGTATAAAAATCATAGTATCTTAAATTCAGTGCCAATCTAAATGACGAAGTACGTATTAAAAAATAATCTGTAGGAATGTAAAAATCAAATCGCTAGTTTACTGTAAATTTTCTCCGTAATAGTACCTCTGGTGGCCATATTCGGAATTAATATGGTTTCGATACACGTTTTTCAGAATCTTTCATAGTCCTTTCATCTTCGACAAAATTTGCAGCTTTTCAAAAGAACAATGCCATTTGAAAAAAAATGAACTTTAACTATGGGTGATATATTTTCTAACTGGGATTTTGAATTTCATTCATGCTGTGTTTAAGTTTTTGGGGGAAAATAAAAGAAAATTTAAAAAATCACTCTTATATAACTATTTGTATTTACGTAATATAGGAAAACAATTTTTCCATTAAGAACAAATGCATTCAAGTTATTCAAAATCCTAGTAAAATTTAAGTTTTTAACGAATTGTACAGATTTTTATTTGGAATTTGATGTTAACTAATGCTACAGTTAATCAAATATTTGTTCCGTAATGCTTAGATTAAAATCATTCACAGAATCACAGAGATTCCGCAATAACGTTCCTACTTTAATTAATTTTGACTGTTTCTTCAGAAATTTTGACTATCCGTATTTACAAGAAGATAGAGTAGCAAATTAAACTCGCCTTATTTATGCTTTGGAGATCTTCAGTGTTTCTTATTTGCTGTATTTGGACTACTTAAACATGTTATATGTTTACATTTATTTTTATCAGAATTTTATTAAATTCTCTCGTGGCCACTGAAAATTATGTATTCACAACATGGATTTTGATTCAGTAATAAAAAAGAAAAATACCAGAATAAATATTCTGCAGACAGACTATGTAATGTATATAATTTGAAATTTAATTTAATAATTATGTACCTTGGGATAGTTATTCAAGTTCTTCATACTCTTTTATCCATATGCCTGTTTAAGATTATTAAAGTACGCTTTAGAATTGGATAAGTATCCAAAAATATCGAATAGTTATTTTGGTACTTCGAATAATTTTGAATTCACCATTTTTTACCACTACTACTAAACCACCACTTTTTACACCATTTAAAAACTCTTTTATATATTCATACTAATCTTTTTACTTATTTATACTATTGAAAATGAAATTAAAAGCTGAAGAATTCAACAAATATCATGTTTAAATATCTAAAAAGTCTGATTTTTTTTAAAATTATGTTCAAACATTTTATAAATTGTTTTTCCAAGAATAGTGAGATTAAAACAATTCTAAACTTAAGTAACATTTGAGATCTAATTGTAGCTAATCTGTTTAGACATATATTAAATTCTTTATTTTGTTGAATCTTTCTATTTATACGTGATGTCATCCAAACATTGACTAAGTCTATATTTCTTGAATATTGATCATAGCTATATACAATAAACTACAAAAATGCGTAAGAAAATTTTCCTGAGATTAAATCTAATACGTTAAATTTTTCCCGAGATTAAATCTAAATAAACAGAATATTTTAATTTCTATATCCACCCAATAGAAAAATTCCCAATTAGTAAAACATGTTCCATACATTAATTAGGTGATGAAGGAAATTTCGGTCATTCATCATGAGCAGTATCGGAGATATGAAAATAAATATGTGTTGAATTAAACCACTTTTGAATAGCTAGCTCTCCAATCAAAAAAAATCTTAAGTGCAGAAGACAGAAGACGAGAAGCTCTTATCATTCCTCCGACGCAAGGTAAATTGATGATAGCGGAATTCTTGTCTAAGGCGGCAATCTGGTGAGCAGTGGTTAACCGCTGCACGACTTAGGGTTGTGTCATCGTGCAGCTCAATGGGAATTATGTATTTGAAGGGTATGTGAGGTTTATTCGGGTGATGCAGATCGGAACTTCATTTTAATGGACAAAAATGTGAGGCCATATATAGCTCTCATCGTTGATAATGATCTTGAATCGGTGAATATTCCCTGCATAAATATGTTTACGAAATCTCCGGATCTCAGTCGTATAGAACATGTTTGGGGTGGTCTAGAAAACTCATTGCTCGGCGTTCACGCTCTTTCCAGGGCCCTAAGTTGTGTAGGACCGAGAACCCTACAGCCTTAAGTGTTTTTTTATCGTTGTCCCTCTCGCTGTAGCTCGTTGTCTCTCTATAGCTGTGCACGGTGGTCACACTCCAGGACCACCATCATATCGGTGGAAAGATATTATGGATCATGCATTGATTGTTTTTGATGCAATCTGTATATTAACTAATAACTCACATCTTCATTTTTATATTAATACCAGCGGCATGCCCGTACTCCGCACGGTAGGAAACGAAAATTTTCCTTACCCGTGCAATTCGAATTAAATCGAGTGATGCGGAATCTCAGAAAGTGAAAAATTATCTGAATCATGACGAAAAGTTGGAGTCATGAGCACAAATCTGAGATAACTGGAACATGATGACACAAAAACTATGTCAGTCTCCCTCGGTATAACAAAAGAAAGAACTTATGTCGATGACTGCAGACGGAATTCTTCTTTTCGAAATGCCTTACGTCTCCATCGTTCAATATTGTTTTTTAGGTTTAATTTATAGCATTAATATACGCCTCAAAAACAACAGTGCATGATGTGTAGACAATTGTTTTATTTTATTATGCAATTCGTAAAGCTTGAAAAGTGTGTATTTATTATCACTGTCATGTTGCACAGGAACTTATTGAAATTTTACCTAACAAAAAAGTCCTAAAATATTGTTGATATCTTTAATATAAATAACCTACATGAAACATATCTTTAATATAAATAACCTACATGAAACATATCTTTCATATAAATAACCTACAATAAGCAGCGTACATTGCGTCAAAAAGGGTCTCTAGATCTGTGGCACGTGATGAACGTTTCGATCATCCGCCATCTAGCTGGTAGTTAAGTCGAGCGATGGCAACGGCTGCCCTTTTTTCAGCATTGGGTAATCTATCCAGCTGTTCTCGCATTCTTCCATTTTTCAGCAGATGTCAGTGCTGTTAAAAATAATCGTGAAAATTTTTTTACGGAAAATGACGTGCTAAAAGTAAAGGATTCTAATAGAGCTATGTCACCGGCAACTATTTTTATAGAAATCAAATCTATTCTTCGTGACTGGCAACAGTCAAAACGTCAGAGTTTGGTGTTCCCAGAGCGGGAACACTGTGCGTTAAAGGGTTAACATAATAGATGTCATATTTCGGAAATTTATGTGCCAAATTTTGTTACGATAAACGAAGTATTTCTTCAGTGATCACAGATTTTGTTTTTGCAACTCTGATTTTGGTCACCAGTACATACAGTTACTACACACATGCAAAGCGTTACATTTTAAGTGCCTAAAGTTATTTAATACCCCAAGAAAACCATAATATTTTAATTCTCGCATTTTGTATGACACTCGGTAACAACATTTAATAACAGCCATAAAACAGGCGTTGCAACTGCACAGCATAAAAGTTTCATTTTCGCTGTCCAGTTCAAAGAAAAGATTACGTCATAAATATTTCAAAAGCCTAATAACCTCTAAACGGCGAACAATAATGCCGCTTGTTATACATTCAAAAGGAACGTATTTTTAACGGACGCAGCAACAGAATCTTTTAACAAGTTAGGCTGCGATGTCGAGATTATGGAGGAAAGAAATAAAAAATGGCCCGTGGTAGAACATTAAAAGAACAGCGAGAGAAATGCTGGCAAAATGAGTTTAAAAAAGAAAATGTCTTGGCGGTTCTGTGTTGTGTCACTCATAAATGACGTCGATATTCGAGCTTTTTATGGCGTGGTAATGAATGTTATTTTAAGGTTAAATATGGTGTTTAATAACCACCCGTGGATTTTTTGTAGACAGTGTGACTCAAAATAAAGTAAGGAATCATCGATGGTTATAGATTTATAGCACGAGGACATTTTTTTCTTGCTCTGCGAGTCTTCTTACCAAGATATAAAAACTTAGAATACATTCGCATACAATAAAGTTTTTTTAAAGTGATCTTTTTTAAATGATCACTTAAAAAAGTGATATTTTTCAAAAGGCGTGTTCTAAAATTTATTTATTTTAGAAGTATAATATATCTACCATCATTTTTGTTTGGTTGTAACTAGAAAAGATTCAAATAAAGTATTAATTGCGAACCAACACTCCATCCTGAAGTTTGACCCACATCTTTTCAAAGGTTGTCCATACCTGCTCTAGATCTTTAAATATTTGAGTAACGCATTAATAGGAAAAGATCTATGAGTTTGCATTTTGTCTAGGTTGGGCTGCTGCATTTTTTTCATTTTGACTACTAGTGCCATCAATGTGAGACTAAATGAAAATTTCTCTTTGGAACCGGACTTTTTGTGACATTACAAATTTCTAAGTAAACGATGTGAGCTGTACACATAGTACCTTGTAAATTGTGAAAAGAAAATTGATCACCGGTGAATAAGGGACCATAAACAGAGGCGAAAATAACCAACCATCAATGGAATCATCGTGAATGTGTTTTGTGGTTCAAGTTTGAATCTGAGTCAAGGTGGAAATTCAGTCTCAGACCGTAATTTATAGCAGAATGACATAATGCGGTAATGACACGGTAATGACATTTGTCGTCAAGGTTGGCCAATTAGTGTAGTCAGTGTTGACTAGATAGGAAGTTGAGATTTTTTCCTTCATTTTTTTTCAATGAGATGTCTGCAATATTGTCTCAGTTTTCAAAGGTACTCAACGCCTTCAGTGAAATTGATAAAATAAAGAGAAATATAGAAAACGCCATGATCACTACACTTATGAATTGGCTTTTACATTAAATATTACAAAACCAAACTCTTCAAGTACTCTCAAAAGGCATTCAGAACCAATTCCCAGTCAATAATTTGCTGAAAAAGCCCTGTTTGGATGAAGTTAAGGAGATTTTAATTAGAAACAAAGCCTAATAGTTTGAACCAAAACATCCATATTAAGAGAGAAGTGAATTCGAAAGGCGCTATTTTGTTTGCATTAATTTTGCTTCTGAGCAATGAGCCTTTCACATCTTTTATTGAAGCTTTGCTAAATCGAATAAAAAACATACAGTGCAACAAAGTCGGCTTTTTTTTTACTGGTAATTCTTTCATTTGAGTCAATTTTAATCATTTCAGCAGATATTTTGTCTTTTGCAGCAATAGGCCAACCAAAAGAACAAATACTGACCTCCATAGAATTTATTTATTTAATGCCTTAAACCTTTACATGTTTCACTAAAAATTTTCATTAGTTTCCAAAAATGTTTTTTTTTTCCTAGACCTTACTGGTAGTACATTTGCACGTCCATCCAATACGATAGTATGGATAATTTTTTTGTCGGACAAAAAATAAGAAGACGGCCGACATTGATTGCCTTTATCGATAAATATTTTTTATCGAATTAGTCGGATCTGCTTAAAAAGTTCTCTAATTCACAAAGTTCAGGCAAGCTCAGAACCGAGAGCGAAGGAAGATTCACGCGATGGTTCGTGTAAGAGAAGGAGTATACATGTCCCGATTGAGGTCGTAATGTTATTTACGAATTAAAAAGTCACATGACACGTTGTATCTGAGGCATTGCAGTTAATTTTTCTCTGACTACCTATCTTAGGTCTTGTACTAGCAATAATATAGCTGTCACTCATATGACGTGTGTATCAAAGATGAGGCTGGCACATTAATTAAAACTTTTGATGAACAGGTTTCTTAAAAATTCTCTAAAATAGTATTAATTAACAAATCGTAGCAACTCTTAATATAAAAGTGATACTTTATCCGAAAAAGCAAAACCTTTAACCTTTTCAGACTTGACTAAATAATTTTTTTTAGAATTAAACATATTGTTATACTAAAGATTAATTTCGCGAAATAAAATAAATAATTCTGATTATTAAATGTTCGAGAAAAATTGGTGCTTCTTTATGTGCCCAAATTAGGACGTCCATCCTGTACGATAGTATGAGTAACTTCTCTGTCCTCAATTATGGAGGCACAGTTTGAAAGGGTAAAAGAAATACTTGTTAATAATTCTGATTATTGTTTATCAGAACATACCTATTAATATTAATATATATATATGCACACACACACACACACACACACACACACACATATTAGATTTAATTGAATACAGAAACATCCACATGCCATGAGTATTCCGAACTTAATTATCTGTATATACATATACTCTTAAAAGGGAAATGCAGGGAGATCTGTCATATATCTAGTGCTTTAAATGCATTCACTTTCACCCTGATTGCAATTCCGTAGATATAAATGGCACTTTTTTTGTTACTTTACGAGCTACAGCGTAATTTACTCTCTAAAATGGCTGACTTCCTTTTTAATCTCTGTTTTACCAAGTCAAATTGCTTATGCTCTATACGTCAATCAAGCAGAAACAATATACCGTCAAATCATAAAGCTTTCATAAAATTCTGTATTTTATTTCTACTAAAATAGATTCTAGTTTTAGAATGTTGAGTGATTGAGACTAAAGAAATGCGACAAGTTCTAAATTAAGAACAATAATTGCATTGTATAATGTATACGAATTCTGTGGAGATAAAATAGATGCAAATCATTCTGAGAATGCATCACTGTCTTACATAGATTTTTCTGCATAACTCTAGCTGTTAAATATTTACTAATTGAAAACAACTGTACCATACGAAAAAAAAAACATTTACTTTCTGAGTAGAGATTTTTATATGAGATATTATGGAATGAGAACAATTAATATTGGGTGGATTTTCTTCAGAATTCTAAAGATGAAAAAATTATTCCTATCATTGTATCTTTAAAATTAGTACATGTTAATTTCTATGTACAAACCGCATTATGAAAGTAACAAATTTCAGCCTAAAGCATGCAATCAGAAATATATTCCTTTATATCAAAATACATTGCGTTCGGAATAAGAAATTTTGTTTTCTTTTATCATTTTATTTTATGTTACTGGGAAATAAAAACGAGACTTAAATGGAAACAATAAACAAAAACATTCTCCAATACTCTACCAAAGAGAAAAAAAAAGTTATTGCTTTTATCTTTCAATTGTAGAAACTTTACTTTCTTGTTAACGTTTCATTATTTTGTTTCGTTTTTCACCCGTTGATCCCTTTGTACGATGCCAGTCCCTCCGCATAAGCATTCATTTGTTCCGCCTTTATCCCATATCGATACTTCGCGTCTATCCGACACGCAAGGGAAATCGATATTTGTCCCACAGATATTGGTCCCCGTGTTTTCCGGTAGCCTTTGTTTGTCGCTGGTTTTCATGGATGGCAGATGATTTCTATGAGTCCTGTGTGTTTGTACATCGAAATCGCTCAGAGAAAATTCGAAATTTTAAGTTTTCTGAAACGGTATCGCATTTTAACCCGCCTGAAAATTCAGGTTTAATTTGGGTAATTCTTACATGGTGAATGTCGCAAGCGGGTAAACGTTTTTTTTAATTTTTCTTTTTGCTACAAACTAACATATTTAATAAATAGTATATCGCCCAGACAGCACATAAGCTTAAATCAAGCTTGACATTTCTTTGAATTTGGCGTATTAATATAAGCTTGACAATTTAATTCATTTTAAGCTTGCAGCAAGCTTGGAGAAGTCATTTGAAATGTCAAGCTTGAATACAACTTGATGACTGCTTGATTTGGAAAGCCACATCCACATAACAAATAATTTATCATCAGTCATAAATGTACTTGACCATAGAATTTAAAAAAAGATTCTATATTTCCAAATATTGAAATTCTTCAAAATAAAATACAATTATACAACGAAATTGATTTCAAAATCAATCGTTTGTCTCGATTTTGGCCAGTATTGCCCACCCTAGTAGCACAACTAGTTCAAAAAACGTTTCAATTACGTTGGAAACACGTCTTTTAACGTTAGAAAACGTGTTTTAAACGTCTTTTGGACTAATTGTGCTACTGGGGCAACATGAGTGTCGCGATATTCAAAGTTTTAAAACGTGTGCTGCTAAGTTTATATTATGCTTATTTCCCTATTAGTATAGTCTCTAAATCACACATAACATTATTTTAATTTTGATTCATCCCATGAAAATAAAAGAAGCAGATCAACACATCGGCCACTGATCGATCTCGCCGGAAAACGGCGTGATAGCCATAACAGTCACTTCAAACTTTAGTCATATCAGCGCAACTTAGGTTGGCAGTGTGGTTAGGACGCTGGCTTCTCAACCCTTACATACCGAGGCGGATGCCTTGAAGTAACATTATGAATGTAAGGTTCTTTTACCAGCCGCGGAGGTTGGTATTAAAAAGTAAGGTTCTGTTACCAGCCGCCAGAAAGGATCTGTTACCAGCCGCGGATGCTTGATGGTAACAAATTAAAATAACTTGAAATTTCAGCGTAGAGAGGAAAATGCGTGGAAAAATAAAATATGTGGGGCGAGTTCGCCGACGGGCGCCCCGTGTATTTAGGAAATTTTTTTAAGCTTGAAATTAAGCTTGCTATGTCAAGCTTAATGCAAGCTGGGCAAGTGTAAACTAGAATGCTTGATTCAAGCTTGCATTAAGCTTACACGCTTGAAATTTTCAAGCTTAATTGAAGTTTATTGACTTGATAAATCAAGCTTGCTGCAAGTTAGATGCAAGTTTTCTGTGCTGTTTGGGCGTTACGCTACTTATGGACACTTTTGAAAAGAATGCTAAAATCTTAAATCTAACATAAATTGAAATTATCTTATCGAAGCTAATGTGATAGTTCGCGGCCCAGATTAACAGCAAAAACACTTTAATAAGGTTAAAAATGTCCACTAGAAATATATATGAATATTATTTTATTTACGAATAATTGTAAGCTAATGACATTAGCCCATTTATGCCTAGTGTCCCTTTTTTGGGACGGCATTTTCGCTATCAGTTGAAAACGTTATTTATTTTTCCTAGCCTTTATTCACGAGTATTGAACCTCAACTCTACAAAATATTTTAGCATGACCAAGTACGATGTTGACATTTCAATTTTTATCAATAATGATTTTAAAAGAAATCATCCCTTGTTCAAGAAATTGACATCAGAAATTTATCTATTATTGCTGGCATTAGCAACAATTGAAGAAAGCTGCAAAAATATCTGGACACATATGGGTTAAATAGCACTGAAATATGACAATGAATAAATGTATAAATAATACAATTTTTTTTTCGCACTACTTGAATAGTGAATGTAGTGAAGTGAAAAATGATGCAATCGGCACATAGGAGGACCTTCTAAAAGGTACTGCCCAATTGATAGTTAAAGAATAAACACTAAATATTTACCCAATTATTATTACGTTTAACAACATTTTGTATGTCTTCATCGTACATCACTACAACCACTTCCACAACAAATGACAATTTCAAAAAAATTCAAACTTTGCCTACACTAAATTCCTGAAGCTCAAACTATTAATTTGCATTATTACCTTCACATTCTTGTTGAACGCCGAGAGAAAAAAAAAAGAAAAACGACCCTGGAAGACAAGTCACGGGTTCTCCACCACGAGACAAGCCACTGGCTCATTCCGCATTGTCCGTCAAGAGGTTTCTGGCCAAGTTCAGCATCCCACTGTTAGACCACCCGTTTTACTCTCCGGAACTGGCGCTGTGAGACTTCTGTCGGCAACAAATGCTTTTACATGGCTTTTTATGATTTCAATTTATTTTCATCGGTCATAACATATTATCTGTTCTAGTAAATGGAGATTTAATCCGCCACATGAATAATTCAACTGCAAACAGTAATTCCTTTCTTACTTAGGTGATGCTTTATACTATTACCTGTTAGATAAGAAAATATGGTGTTCACAAAACAATTAATTGACTTTAAATTACTTTAACAACATAAGTAAAATAAAAAAATTAAGAAAACTTGATTTTAAAAAGTTAAAAAAAACACATTTATTAAAGATTTATTAAGACATGTAAAAGTACAGTACAACTCAATGCTTAAGATTTAAAATGAGGTAAATGCTTTGTTTCCACAGATCAAATGCAAATTAAATAAAGGCAAAACATTCCTAAAAATAACTGATTAAAAAGTGATTTTAACGTGTGTTTACACAGGTAATGTGCACGTCGAACAGAAGAAAAAGACTTGGCTTAGGCTGGCTTAAAGTAACCCAACCCAAAATTTGCATGTAAAAATGACTTTAACATTTGTTTTTTGCAGTCAGTTTACAATACACAGTCCAAGTAATAGAAAAGTTTTTCTTGGGAAGAATTGTTTCTCAAATTTTGATCTTTGAAAACAAACTTAACAAAAGATGGGAGCCTGATTATCCATGGGTCCATTCCCATTTGTTTCGACCACTTAAGCAGAAGGCTCCACAGAAAATCAGCACACACTGCTTAGTAGGTAGTTCCGATACAAGAAACTCATTAATCTTCTGTAACGATTAATTGGGCTCTGTTTGCACCCAGCTCAATTCTTTGAAATTCGTTTCAGCAATTTAAACTCAGATATTTTCTACTAGAAGGCAATAATCGCCAATGTAAAGATAAGTAAGCGTATAGGTTTGTGGTTGGCTTATCTTTTTGTTAGTGTTGAACTTTTTTGCATATATTGTGCTCTAACTTGCATCTACAGTATCTACAGATAACACAGTATTGCTGCACTTCAATTTCGTATGTCAATAAATAGAATTTAGATGAAAATTGTAATCTTATGCCTTCAAGTTTAACAGTATATATATAAAAGTAAGAATATATATATATATGAATCTGTGTGTATGTATGATAACCGGGCTAGGGAAGGTTTTTTTAAACGTTAGTCGTGCACCAGATGAGGCGATGCTTTTGAGGCTTCGCTGAGACACATTCTCGGCGTTGGGTCATAACATCGTCTTTGGGCAGGAGAAGCGAGGCGGCTCGGTAGGGACTCTGGCTTAGAGCCTCCCTGGCCGCCCAAGGCTGGAACTCGTAGTCAGGCCAAGAAAGGGAGTCTTGCGGGTTTACATACTTTTATTATCGACGTTTCTTACAGATTTTACTAGGCAAGAGAGGCCACGCAATAATCCTGTCTATCCAGATGCGTCAAGCTTTTTATCACTCTGGAGAGTTCATGTAACGTGACCTTGCGACCTGCAATGATTGGGCGACGAGGTTTTGGTTCGAAAAAGCCCGTCAGACCAAACAATGGGGACTGACCACAAATTTAGAACGAAACTGCTAGAGACTGTGTAGTTGTTGCGGTTTTCGAAAGCAAATATTTCCTTTGTTCTCAATTACGCAGTTTAGCAGTTTGGGATTTCAGCGAGATATATATATATATATATATATATATATATATATATATATATATATACATATATATATACATATACATTCTTACTTTTATTATTACTATTATCATTATTGCAAGTTGACTAAAGATCCTTTTTTCTTTTTTAACTTTATTTTATTGCAATATGTACTATATGTGTGTGTAATTATTTCATCATGCTTTTTGAATAAGCTTTTCTTCATACGTTTAAATATTTAAAAATCATTTTAAAGAATCCAGAGCAAATTAATATATGCAAGAGGAACACTAAACAGAAGAAGGAAAAAACTGATGTCTAAAACATTTATCTGGATATAAAAGTATTATGGATTAAATCAGCAATTTGTATTTTTGAAATGCTTTCCTTACAGTAAATTTGTCTTTCTCCAAAACACTCACAAAATAATAATTCGATAAAATGCCGATTCATGCACTTTACAGTACTTCGATTTGAAATATACATACGTTAAAAACTTTATTAAATATTGCAAAAATTTTGCTCAAAAAAACTGATTTTTGCTCTTTTTAAAGCCATGCACCATTTAGTTTAATCATCTTCATCTGTAAGTAACAATTTTTGTAAATATTTTAAATTTTTTAAAAACTAAGAGGGTAACTCTAATAAGGTCTTTGATACAAATGTTTGATTTATTCAAATTTTCCTTTTCAGAATTTACCGAAATATTGTTCAATATATTTTTTATACATTGTTAAACAAACGGAATAAATGGGGTTTTTTGGTATTTCAGTACACTTTAAAAATGTCTATTTTCATGTGTTATTTTGACTGTTTGACGCCAGTCAAAATAACTTTCTTCTCTAATAAGAGTCTATAGTCTATAGTCTAAGCTTCATGGCTTAAACTTTATGAATAAGTTATAGAAATCCTAATGTTTTCTTTGAATGCTTAATACAAGAAGAGCTAAAATCATTTCCGTGAATGTTTTCTTGTGAGACTTTCCAGACTTCTTTAGCTCTTGTGCAAACAACTAAATAAACATTTTTTGAAGTATTAGATATTCTGTTGTGCATTTTATATGCTGATCTTATGGGATTAAGTATGGAACAACTGAGGTTGCTAATACAAAGTGTGATTCTCCAGACAAACACTCAATTTTGAGGCGAGATGATGAAGAACTGCTATGGATAATATCAACTGTCCTGATGTAGGTGGTTATTCATAATGTATGGGTGCATGCTTAATACTATAGTGATGTGTCCCCACTTAGAATTCAGTCGATTTTTCCTGCAGAAATGTTTTAAATTGATATGATCCACAAACACACATGAGGTCGTCAGTGTGTAATCCAACTTTATTTATATCATCTACTGATCAGTCTATTTACCTATGCACGTGTTTTTGTAGCAGAATATATTTATATTAATAAAATTAATCTATCTCTGCAATAATAATAGTTGTCTATTTTTCGCATTTAAATATAACGAAACATTTTATTCTATAGTCGCTCCTAGCTATACTTCCCATATGTAGGTATTCAAAACTTAAATATTCTGAATAGAAACACGAATCTTTGTAAATAAAAAACCAAAATAAAAAATGCAGACCATCTTACTCAGTTATTTCAGATTTTCTGGATTATGTTTACTTACCTAAAATTCTAAACGCCTATTAAAATTAAGCTTAGTGCACCCTATGCTAAAATAAGCATCATTAGGGTGAATGCATTTAAAGGCATACTTTCAGAAAAATATTTTTATGTAGGAACTGTTTTAAAGAACGTGCTTTCAAATTCAGAAGGGTATGTAACTTTTGATTTTGTTTACCTTTTACTCCCAAGTGAAATAAAACTTACGTTTAAACTAAATGTATTTCTGAAAAGAAAATTTAACGTTACGTTGGGTTTTAAACTCACATAAAAATAAGGTCACGACGTATCAGAGCTTACGTTGAAGCTAAAATAAATATTTATTTGCTTTCGCGTTCAAGCTTGCTGAGCTTTTTTTTCTTTCTTTCCTAGAATAAAACTTCATAGACTTTCAGAAATTTTAATGCACCTAATTCAAACGTCTTACTTGGATTTCTTTTTATTCGTTTGAAAATTAAAGAAAAGGTGCAACTTAAATTTTATAGAAATGTATCTAGCTACAGGGTTATGGATTCTTAAAATATAAAATTATCATGCATTAAAGTGCTGAATGCAGAGATTCTGCGAAGCTTTTGCATTTATGAAAATTTTTGGCATTCAAGTATGCTTTAATGAAAATATGCATGCATTTCACTTAAATTATTTTTTAAACCTTTTATTTTAACACATACTTGTATAAAAATGTGCGAGAACTGAAACAAAACCTTATAATGTGTAAAAAGTTTTAAAGTATGAAATTTTAAAAAATTGGTATGCAGAAGAAAAAATTCGCAATTCAAATTCCGTAAAAAGTTTTTCAAAGTGATATGTTAACGCATTTAGGCCTTCAGCCTTAGTTTGAAATACATCTGAATTATTGTGTTTATTTATTTTAACTTATAACTCCACATCTATATAACATGGGCAGCATTATAATTCCATATTTGCACTCCAAATGGAATTAATACAAGTGCAATGAGAAAAGATATTCGATAGAGAAAGAAAAAAAATGAAGATCGAAAAGTTAATGAAAATGTTTTTCGAAGTATGAAGCATTGTTGGAAATTAAATTGAAAATACATCTTTAAATGATTTAAATTTTGCTTTGGGAGTTACTTCCTCTAAAATTTTTTCAATTTCCTAAATAAATAAATAATTTAATTTATTAATAATTCTCTCTCTTTTTCTTGTTGTTTTTATAAATTAATAGTTCCATTTCTTGTTTTTTAAAATCACACACATTTGTTTACAAATTCATCTCCATTTAATTAGTATTCTATAAAATAGAAGTATAATAAATCATTTTATTAAAACAACAAATTTAATAACATAACTTCGATAGCTTAATTTCATCCAGCAAATGTTTTACTTGTATGTCAGTTTTAGGTAACTATTTTGCTTGCAACTTTGTTTAACTAGACAAACTTTTTTTGTTAAAACAATTCTCGCGCTAAACATTTTTACTTTTCACTTCAACGGGGGAATATGACACTTTACTGCTTAAATATATCTATATCTTTTTATTGTTAAGTGTAAGTGCTTGCCGTTACAAAATATAACAACTTTAACAGCGAAAGAGATTATAGAGGAAAATATTTTGTTATACTTTCAAGCAAATTTCGACAGAAAGAATAAATGTACCATAATGTAGTACTGACGTTAACTATTTTCCATTAACAAAGAGAAATAGTAAATATTTTTCTTTTAGAAAAATGTGCATTGTATGCACTGTAACCTTGTAGGGTGCATATATTATTCGTCTGGAACATTCGGAATAATGATAGCCAAAAGCACCGTCGGTTTCATAATCTTATCAACGGCAAGATATCGATTGCATAGAAATGGAGACATTATGTTTGTGCATAATAAACATCGAGTCTCTGATATGGAACAAGGCATTCCATTGTTATCATTATCAAAATCCAAACCTCTGAAAACGTGGATGTTTGTTGCAAAACGACATGCCGTAAAAGTAATTCTTGTTTTAATTATAGTTGAATGGTAGGTAAAAAATATTGATAAAAAGGTTTAAAACTGCTAGAATTATATTATTAGTTGTTTTTTATCTAAGAAAAGAAACAGAAAATAAAAAACTCGGCTGTTCGAGCCTCGTCAGGGGGAGCCCCCAGAACGCCCTAATTTTTTAGTTTCATTATTGCCATATTAAAACGATATTAATTGGCTATGTCATTTTATCTCTCATCTTTCGTGTATTTCGCCTGTTAACCCTGTGTAGAATTTTTTTGACTGTAACCTATTTATAGAAAAATACATGTGATACATATTCTACAGCTTACGAAATATCGTAACGGTAGATTAAAGCTGTTGTGAACTAATAGCATTTAAATATACGTAAAAAATACATGTAATTCATATTCTACAGCTTACGAAATATTGTAGCAATAGATTAAAGATGTTGTGAACTAATAGTATTTAAATGTATGTAAAAAATACATGTGATGTATATTCTACAGCTTACGAAAAATTGTAACAATAAATTAAAGCTGTTGTGAACTAATAGTATTTAAATAAATGTAAAATTATGTCGCTTTTTGGGACACACTTTTTGGACAATTTTCAATAAAGCGGGTGAGAGATAAAATGACATAGTCATTAATAAAAAATTGTTCATAAACTGAGCTGACTGTAATAATTTACAAGTTTAGAATAATCACTATAAGAGGTGCGTGACTAAAATTTCTTCTTCATTATTTTTTTTATTTATTTATTTACTAGCTGAAGTACTCGTACTTTGCAGGGAAATAAAAATTTTAAAACAACTAATACGAATGAAAAATAAATGCATAAATGAATGAAATATATTAGATATTTCTTTTTCATCGCAGTCACGTTTTCATCATAATGCCGAATTTCTGCAAGACAGGGCTACAAGTGTTGCCAAACTAAAAGTATTGAAAGATTGAAATTCTCAAAAATATATTAATCCTTTAGGTAAATTTCTAGCATTTCAAAATCTTTCCGAAGCGAAAAGTTTCTCACAAAGTCACTCAAATTCAAGAGATTCCACCCACTTTAAAAACGAGTATTCATTTCGTCGGCATTGCATGCTCTTCTGAAAATGTGTGAAATCGCAGTGAATTTGCGGAACCTTTTCGCATTCAAAATATTTTGTTTCGTTGCAAACAAGTCGTCTTGTATCAATGCTTCGTACTGAGATAATCATTTTATTGGTGAAATAAAGTTACAATGGGCAGTCTCGAAAAATTATCTCAAACGAGCTACAATCACAATTTTCCCTTCAAAGTCTAACGTGACATCAAAATGACGTCAGTAACACTTGCGAAACTCAAGTTAATGTTGCTCAAATAATAATTATATTTTTTAATCCCGGAATTCAAAACAGCTAAAATAGCGAAAATCGCTAAAAATTGGAGAATGGAAAGATTTTACGATTTTTAAAGTAGTGTAAAAGTTTCCCTGTATCTTTTTACGTATTTATGCAATATTTGCATGATTTGTATGCGACATAGACAAACAAATGCAGATTTTCGTTGGCAGGTTGGAAGGTTGATGGAAAGTTGGAAGGGAGGTGAAGGAAAATGAGCAGGTTAGAAGTCATGTGACCCTTGTCTTCACAATGTCCCGTCTATGATTATCACATAAGTATACAGGATATCCCAAAAGCATTATAACACGCTTTAATTCTTTATCTATTAGAGATAAAATGGCTATGTAAATTAAAAAAATAATTAAAATAAGGTGAGAAGAGAGACTATGCTAAGAAAAATTCCTTTCGTTAATTTTTAAAGAGTTGCATTTTCTAAATTTGTATACGACCCAGGTACAAAAAAATTCCCAATTATTAAAATGTGTCCCATACACTTATGAGGTGAAGTACGAAATCTGAAAAGTATATCCTAAGAAGTGTCAGTTGTTTGAAGATAAATATATGCTGACTTAAACCACTTGTCTATGGCACTCCAGCGTTGAGGGGGGGGGGGATCTCGTCGAAGGATCTCATTTCAGAGGTCGTACAAAAATTACCAAAGAAAATGTTTTGTGTTTTTTTTTTTTTTTCACTCTAGCAATAAACACTTACAATCAAAATCATGTATATCCCCCGATCTCTTTTGTTTATAGATATCTCTGAGACGTTTTATTATGAAAGGCTGAAATTGTGTATATCACCTCATTAGTGTATGAGGTATATTTTACTAACTGGAAATAATCAAAACTCTGTAAATAGCTGAACAAAGATGTATAAATTAAATCAAGTGACATACTGCCTTATTTTTCTCAAGCTTTCTAAGAATATTTATTTCAGAAGTAAAATTCTTTCCGTTCGTTTCTGAATATTTCTGTATCTGTCGAGTGCCTTTAATTGTCTGACTACAACAATTTTAATGTTGATTATTAGTCAATTTTCCAATAAATAAACAAAAATTGCGATATAAATATTATCCTATTAAAGTTCTACTTAAGATAAATTAATGAAAGCTATTCATGAAAATATTGTTTTCAATGCATATAAAATTTGTAAAATTTTTCATAGTCTATTATTTCTGTTTGCAGTGCAAATTTGCCTGCGGATATAAAATTATAGAATAAGTATTTAAGAAATTATATTCATATCGTTAGACTTATCTATGTATTTTTTCATGATTAGGAAAACATCATGCGCATTGTAAAGGCGCATTATACAATTTTTTCTAATGCTCTTAAATAGCAATTTCTTTTGACTTGCATGTAAAATTTAATAAATAAATCGAATCATTGTATTAAGGAAACACTTTGCATATTTCTTTAATTTTGAAAAGTCAGAAAATAAAATCTGTTGTACAACAAAGAACTTTCTAATTAATGTAAGCAGTTACGATGTTTTTATCAAGGTTGAACAAAACGGCAGATTAAAAAAAATATATTATGAAAATTGTCGGTCCTTTAATGTATTATTCTATATCGCCTTCTTTCATTCTCAGATAAAAATTCAGTTGGCTACATTCCAGCGACCTACATAGTGACAGAAGCATCAACAACAATGTAAAATTAGATACTTATGAATAAATGATGTAGAGAATTAATCAACGCAGGAACAGAGAATGGAAGAAATCGCAAATGTGCAAGTATACTTAATGTCGTGACAATGTTCAATTTGGTATGTTCTGTTTTTTTCCCCTTCCATTTAACGGATAGTGAAAGCTCAAAATCTGCTGTAAAGTTTATGAAACAGTATAAGAAGTATTGAAGTCATTATTTTTCTGTCAATGATTTGCCCATCTTTTAAGTAATATTGCAGCATAATATATTTCATTTAAAAATGAATTAGAAATTTTAGTTTACAGTTGACTCTTAGCGTGGGATGCGTTCCAAGAACCCTGAAAATGAACATTTCGCGCTATGAGATAGAGTATATATTAACCCTTTCCGGACGGCTGGCGAGTTTTGCGGAAGTTGCTGCCGGGACGAAAAGCGCCACTGCACGAATTATGCTGGAGGATGGCAGATTTTTCAACGCCAAGACTAATTTAGATGAAAGGCTTTAAAATCCCATTACGTTCCACATTCATTATTTTAAGCATCGTGAAGAGCGTATAAAAGCATTTCATACAACATTTTGTGTATACTCTAAGTAATTACAACATTAGAATTGAAAGATGTTGAATAAAAGTTAGCACTTAAAAAAAAAAATGTCCCTTTGACAATTTACTGTAGGATATAATTGAATTTTTATTTCAAGGATCAAGGATGCAATAAGAATTAATTAAAAAATACGAAGACTATACCCAGTGTGAAAATGGATATTTACACATTACTTTAGAAACAGTTTTGCGTGCGATGCACTTCAAAGCAGGGATCGGTGCATAACCCAGCATCGCAATCTCTACATTCATAATAGCTGTAATTTTTTTTTTCACTTTCGTTGTTTAGACCTAACAACGACCCTACTAGCAATTTTGCTCGGGCGGTCATCGGCTGGCTGCGTGGCCGGTGGTAGCCCGAGCAAAATTGCTAGTAGGGGAGCATGTGTCTTTTTTACCAGTTTTGAAGTATAATTTTGGGAAAAGCCTTTCAGATAAAGTAATGCAGATGTTTCATAAAAAGGGCATGCTTAGCATACGAAATATTTTTGCATTATTTGTTCTACAAGATTTAACCAAAATTGTTGAGCAGGGTATTTTTTCGCACAGTATGATCATTGAATAATGCATTAGCGTTTAGTAATGTAATGTCTAAATATCAGAAAAGTAATTTTCCGTATAATTTTGTGGTTTTTCGATAGACTGGATAATGCATCAAGGACCTATGTCCACCCCGCTCATTATGGCTTCATCATAGGCATAACTTCAAGGGGGGACAGTTGCCTCCTCCCTTGCCCTTTGTAACTCCCTCCCTAAAATTCAAGAATATTCGGATATCTCCTATTCGAAAATAGCCTTTAAGACAATACAAAACATCTTGCATACATGCCAAACAGAGGGGAAGCAAGAGCACATCTCTCCATGTGCATTTTTATTAACATTACCGAAACAGATGTTCATACATCACCTTAAAACCCAAAACATAAAAAAAATAAGCATTTCTGATAATCAGTGCTAAAACAAAAACACATATGGAAACCTGTATCATCTTTTATGGAAAATGCAAAACACGTGCAAGTGGCAGCTGTCTTCTGCGACAAAATGATTCTCAACACGTGTACGGGTTCGCCGTACTTTGCGGCAAATTTCTGGTGAACACGTATACGCGCCGACCGTCCGGAAAGGGTTAAGGTCAGAGAAAAAAAAATTGAGTCAATATTCTAACAGTGCGGAAAGGTTTCTCTGTGTGTTCAACAAAAACGATGTAAAATATTTTTGTGATTGGATAATATCTTCTGCCCCCGCTCTGTATGTTCAACAAAAACGATGTAAAATATTTTTGTGATTGGATAATATCTTCTGCCCCCGCTCTGTAGGTTCAACAAAAACGATGTAAAATATTTTTGTGATTGGATAATATCTTCTGCCCCGCTCTGTATGTTCAACAAAATCGATGTAAAATATTTTTGTGATCGGATAATATCTTCTGCCCTCGCATCGGAGTTGAATTTTCGGAATTCGGGTTAAAAGTGGACGCTTTTTACTGGGTGCAAAAAGCATAATTATTTGTCCCTGCTGTTATTCTAACAGGGCGAGAAATGAGTTGACTGAGTTTAATAAAGCATGTCTAAATTATTTTTTTGATCAAGTAACATCTTCTGCTTTCGCAACGCACTTGAAATTTTGCAGTTTTTGACGAAAAAATGCATTTTTCTTATGTTACAGAAAGGCGATGAAACATGCAAAGTAGAGAGTACAGACACTCATTATTCGTGAATTATTATATAAAAAATTTACTTGAAAATTATTAAATAATTGCTAATTACCGCAGTGTTATTTTTTCGTCAAGGCGAAGCCCACTAGCGCTATCTTACAAAGGAAGGAATGCCTCGGACGGAAGACATTTCTTCTCACAAAACAATATAATGAAATGCCACGACAATATAATACAGTATTTGGTAATTACGTGGTAACTATAAAATGTTGAATCATTCCAATTTGAAAAGAGCACTTGCACTTAATATATAGGAAGAGGCAAAAAAAAAAAAGAATAGCGATTAAATCAGGCATAATTGGTCGAGAAAAATATGCGGATATGGTGAAGTCGTCTATCACTTTAAGTCCTGACCTAGACAATTGTGTAGATGATATACATCCTCTCAAAAAGTACTCGACTGTAATTATTTTGGATCCATCTTTGGATCTATAGTTATCTCGAATTTCCTAAGTCGATTTCATTTATAAATACTTTTCTTCATAAGAAATGAATCATGTATAAAATAATAATTTCTTATATTTAGTTTCATTTGTGTGTTATTAATATACATCATTCAGTTATTCGAAAAACTATGATAGGAAATTTATCTTACACTCAAATACATTTTTTTCTTTCTTTTTTTTTTTTGCGAATAAAGTAAAAGAAGTCCAGGTCTAAAGCGTTAAAGTCTGATTCTATCAGTTCTTTACGGATGCTTCTGTCACTAATTTCACACACCGCTCAGCAATGTGTGTGACATGGAAAGTAAACGAAGTCCTAGTTTAGGTTTTTCCTTGTTTACTTGTCTTAGTTTGGGTTTTTCTCGTCTGTAGAAATATAACATGGGATTGTGGAGAAGTAATACTAACTGATAGTGACAGATTTTTTACATTGAAAGGTGACTCTCTGTAACTAGTTTTCATTATACAACTTTTAGAAAGATCTGTAAGTTGTGTGGTCGTTTGTTAGTCAGCATACACAGCAAGATATTCTAAGTGTGTGAAAATTACTAATTTCGACAAATTATTTAAATCGTCAACGACATTTTTGATATCTGGAGGTAGCATCTAAATCTAGAAATAGTATCCAACTGTGCTTAGATGCATCCCTCAGCGAATGGTTAGAATTTATTTTAAGACAGTTTGATAACTAAACTCTCATGGCAAATTCAGAGATTTGCTTCAATTTCATTGCGCTAAGAATAGTCAGATCTCTGTTTCCCAGGTTCCACAAGATTACTCCATAAAGGTCACCAAAATAATTGCCCAGTCAAACCGCTTGATGTATTTTCCAATGCATAGTTTTCATCTTTGCTTAACCCATTAACGCCCAGCGATCTACTTTTAGACCGACACGAAATTTGTAAGGCACTCAAATATTTAAACATTAGTTTATTTTCCTAGTTTAGTTTCTTGAATACAAAATATGATATCCATAAAAAGCTCAGCGATAACAAATTTAAATGAGAATATTTCTCTGTCTTATTCACATTTTTAGAAAAAGATTTACGTTCTTCATACCACACAAATGTCGGAAATTTATTTATCACTTCTGGCATCAACATAAATTTTAGAATGTGCTGAAAAAAGTTGGGCGCTAATGAGTTAAATATATCTTATCAGTTGTTACTAACCTGCCTTCAATAACTTCGAAAATGGTCCCCAACAACGTTTCACTTATAAAGCGTAAATTTCCAGTACTGCAAAAACGTATTTTTTCGCCTTTTGTCGATCGAAGATGACAAATTTTGTTCATTAAAATGAAGGAAACATACAGTCCACTGCAAAAGCCTACCAAAGTTTCAGTTTCCAAATTCTAAATGATACCGCATTTCCATCAGGTATTAACAGATATGACGTCACAGTCAACTGTTAGTTGTTCAGAAATATTTTTTTCAAATTCCTTCAAAATATTCTATTAAGTTCGAAGAAGTTTGTTGCTTTTTTGCAAGTTACTTGGTGAAATGCTTTGATTTCCTGTTGAAAAGCTTTAGTAGTTATGACTTATTTGAGACCTTTCCAAATTACTACGGCATGATTGAATCAGTTCTAATGCTCCATTGCCGGGATTTCCTCTAAACTATTAATGTAGTAAGTATCGAAAAGCACCATCGATTTTTCAAATATTAATATTTCGCCTAGCCAGAACTACTGAAGCTAATAACAAGAAATTTGGAATGAGCGTGAGCTTTTTGACGTAGTTGCCAGATTAGACAGATATTTTCTGAATTCGTAGCCTGTGGTGGACAGGGAACCAAAACGTTCTTCTCTTACATCTCTCTCAAAGAAGGATCGAAATATCCATAAAAAAATTTCTGTAAGATGCAACACTCACGAATACCGTAGAATCAGTTCAGAACATCGGGAAACTCGTCTTCCAGTAAGGGTATACAGCCACCCTCAACTTTTTCCTCACATTTTTAATCGAAAAAGAAAATCTATAAAAAAAATTCTTTAAATTGTAAAAAGTAAGCATGTTTTCACTGGGCACAGATTTTTTATAACTAATTGGAAATTTATTAGTTCAATTTTAAAAATAAAAATAAGTAAATAAATAAATATAAACGATATTACTTTCCATTCCTCCTAATAATGTGATTAAAGTCGGTTTTTTTCTAACAGTATGGAACTTTTAATTTAACCTACATTCAGATAAATGTACATGATTTTAATTTATTCTTTGTTCCTGATTGTTGTCACCTTACAAGCAATTAATTACATTTGATGGAATTATGGTCTATTATGTAAGAATTGTATGTTGAAATTTTATTTTAATCACCTTTCCTCTTTGAACTTTAGAAATGTCAAGAAAAACATAGAAACTGCGTCTTTCCGTTAAGGATAATATTTGTAGAGAGAAATCTCCAGCCAGGTGGCAAGACAGCTTTCAATGACGCACTAGCTGACCGGGAACTGCTCTTTTCTTGGTAAGTGTCTGAGTAAATATGCAAAGTTTTCTTCTTAAAAATCAAGTATTGCTGCCATTATCCGTTACTCTAAAACCTGTAAATTTACTTAATGGAGCTAGTCCTCACGATCATCAGAGATAACGCATGCAAAATTAAGAAAAAGAAAAAATCCGGATACGCGATCCATTATCATATCGAAGCGAAAAACCGCCATTTCTTCAAAACGCCGCTTTCTTAAAGATCCCCCTATTCTTCAAATGTTCCATTGCATAACTATTCATTCACATCTACCTTTTTCTCTCTGGAAAATTACAGGTCTGCACACGGATAACGGTTACAGTGGGTGGAGTTCGAAACCTTCGCAAACCGGACCACCAAGGAAGATATCGCTAGCCTTGCAGTTACGTGTGCCTGCCGTGTGCGTAATAATGCTTCCAAAAGAGTATCATCTCTATAAATGATGGTAGAGTTGTAATTAAAACATGAGTTGGATGGAATGGCAGCCTCTTCTTTGACACACATCTGGAAAGCGGGAGAACTGTACCGAGCCTTGAGCAAACATGCTTTTTTAGATATTCATAGTATTATTGTATGGTTTCTGATAAATTGTTCCACATCATTCTACTTTGTTTGCGTGATTGAAGGGTTTGGGTTTTTACATTTTTTTTTAATCATGTTTTATCCCTTCCGATGTCTTTTATCTCCCTACAGTGTAATTATATTCTTTCGTGCGTATGACGAAAATATTTTTACTGATAGTGAAAATCTGCGAGTGACATATAAAATGATCATTAAATGGAGAGGGAAGAGGTAGCGAAAGTGTATTTAATGTCAAACCTGCTAGTTAGGAAGTGATTTTCAGCCAAAACGGCTTATGTAATAAATCCCACTGACAATTATAATTAAATTATTGATTAATTGAAAAAGGGGTTTCTTTTTCTTTCCTTATTCACTCTCCCTTTTTCTTCCGTTTATACGATTGCGAGTTCAGACTTTCAACCAGTTTGCTTCAAATTATGCTGCAAAATGCTGATGTGATATCATAGAAATAAATGTAAATAGTTTCTTACAGAAATGATAACAAAAACGGCTCTTATTTTTTTGTAGATATAATAGATAATAGAAATTACATTGAGATAATGGATTACGTAAAGATAATAGATATTACATTTCGCATAAACTAAGCATATTTAGAATTTCTGTCTTTAATCTACATGGTATGTTTGGTACATAAATCAGTCTAATGCCACTAACATGACAATTTTATTATCTTTACTAAATTACACAAAAGTTGATTTAAGAAGTTTTTTTGGGAAAAAAATGGATATATTCCCAGTATACTGGAGATTTGTTGCTGCATTTAATACAATATATTTCAGTCTGTTGAAGCAAATTTTCAATTATAACTCACTTCCAAAAGTTAAGCACGGAGAGGAAAATGTTAATTTCCGTATACCAATCAGAATTTAAAAAACTGAAATTTGCTGCAAAGGTAGAAGGAAGAATGTAAATCTGTTATGTAAAAACCAATCACGGTTTAGCATTGAGAAATATGCAAAACAGGCAGTCGTATACGAAGACGTCATTCTGAAGGGTTATAGCAGTTGCATGTAAGTGTTGATGAAAGGTGTTTAGATCATTCGTACGATTTTTTTAAGCTAGACATGTTTCTATGGCTTCCATAATATAAATTGAATATTCTAAGGGCTGCCGTGTAGTCGGAAGCATTGAAGCAGGACAGTCTATCAGAGATATTGCTCTTTTCTTCGGTGTTCATTATTTCGTCATTTCACGATTCTGGAAATAATTCCAACCAGCCAAACAGTTGTCCGAAGAACTTGTAACCGGTAGTCTAAGGGTTACGAACACGCAAAAAATCGCCATTTTTCTGTTGTAGCTAAGCGGAATCGAAGATTGACCTCCACACGTGTGACATCTATCAGCTGCCATTGGTAAGCTGCCATTGGTAATCTTTCAGCTGTCATTGGTAAGACAATATCGGCCGCTACTGCTCGTCGAAGGCTGCACACCCGTGTACCACCAATTTGTGTTCCTTTATCCGTCCAATTCAGAGGGGCACGATTAAATTAGTTCCGTGAATTGGACTGCGTCTGGTATGGGCAACCTTATGTTTACAGATCAGTCCAGATTTGTTCTACAACAGGATGATAAGGGTGTAAGGATCTGGATGGGACAAGGCACAAGCAATCAGCCCGAGAACATCACCGAACATCACGGATTCCGCGGTGGAAGCTTCGTGGTCTGGGCAGGGATTTCACAGGGATATCGCACCGACGTGCGCATCAACAAGCGAGGTTCTACGACAGATATACGGTACCGAGATGAAATCCTGGACCCCATTGTGAAACTGTACGCTGCCAGCAGTTGGTCCTTCTTTCGTTTTAATGGAGGATGATGCTCGTCCCCATAGAGCTGCCATCGTTGACGACATTTTGGAGAGTAAGAGGATCGCGCGTATGAAGTTGCCGGTTGCCCTCGCTATATGTAGGCATTTCCAACCTCTAGCCACTCAGAGACTTGTGATGAGAATGATAAAAATGAATTGTAAATAATTGTTAAAATTATTTTAAAGGTTTTGTCGAATTACATTACTAAAGAGATAAACAGCTTTTCGAGGGCTTTCTGCAAAATATCTCTAAGTTTGACGACGGTACATCACGAAATTTGACGAAAAAAAAAAAAGGCTATTTTGTCGGAAAGTGTTTCATGATCGATGGGTATGGCATGATTAACATTTCTTGTTTACTTCTAAAAGACGGTCAATAGAGTATGACCTCCTTTTAGAAGTAATTATAATTAATATTTTTTTATCTAAGACTTACGTTGTTGCCAGCATTATATCAAACAGATTACACATTTTTTAAGTTGATCTTTAAAAGTGTAAATTACACCAATATAAATTACAACAAAAAAAACTTTTTCTTTTCTTTTTCAGATGCTATACCAAGAGAAATAAACGATCTCCATAAGATTCCAAATCCACTTATGGTTCAACGATAGAAAGAGCATAGCATCATCAGAAGAGAATTGACGTGTGCGCAGAGAGCCGAAGAAGCGAGAGGAGCATCAGACCAACTTGCTCATCATTATTTGAGCACAAATCACTGTGACAGACACACGGACGTGCGGGAAACACAATGCGGTTGTCAATGAAAGTGCGTGCTCTTATCCAGTATGAATATGGTCATTGGATAACAACGTAAACCCACGCACATTAAGGCTAACATGAGATTCGATTCGTCACTTCGGATGAGAGGCATTGGATCACCTGTTCTAAAGTCCTGACTTTGCCCCATCAAGCGTTCACCTTTTACCTACATTAAAAACTGCTTTTTCGGGAGTCTTTTACAAAACAACGTTGAAGTGAAGAAGGTGAGACAATTCCCTGCATTGCAGGGTCACAGCGTTTTACCAGGATGGTTTCTTCAAACTGATTGCATGTACGGCGACACGAGATTGCCTCCGCTCACACAACGACCAGGCCTGTCAAATGGGGATATTTTGGCTAGGCTGGAAAACGCCGCAATCTACCACGCGGATTTCACGGGTTCGAAACCCTTCATTGATGAATCGCACGACGAATACGCATTCTCCTTCGCTTCTTCAGCGACAGATGGCGCTAGCACCGACCCCACCCATCTCTCGCTAGGCTTGCTCTTTCAAAGTCCACAGCGAACCGCAACAGAGCCCACATCGCGTGGCACCTAATACAAATTCCGCAACACGCTCAACCTTCACATCACATGTTACGACAAATTACAAAATGTCGATGACTATGTCGTAAAATAGTTCAAGGTGTTAAGTTCATGATGTCAACGTGTATTTGTTTTGGACAATAAAGTTTCCATAAAAATGACGAAGCACTTTTTTGGAGCTTCGCTCGTACTTTTTATAGCTTGTGATAGTTCACTGAGTGTCAAAAATTCTGCTATAAGATGAGGGGCAAATTTATTTTTTCTGATTTTCATTCAGACAACGACATTTTTATACTTCGTTTTTACGGATGGACGCGAGACGAGACAGAGAATCACAGCTTTTTTACGAGACGAGACAAACATTTTAAACTTTATGATATAGGGATTTTGCGAGACGAGACAAAGTTTTTCGGCTGTTTTGAGAGACGCCTATGTTTCGTCTCGCGTCTATCCCTATTCGTTTTATTTTGAGTAGTGTACAACAATGTTGCTTTCTTTCTATTCAGCACCCGTTCTCGTAGATGAGAGCTACTTACATTTTTCATGCTTGAGGTCACATATTCTTCCTCGCTTCTTCACGGCGACATATTACTCTGTCACTTTTTGTACCTAAAAATAATACCAAAAAAAAAGATCTATTGTGATAAAAACCAATCCTTCAAATGAGAATTTACTTAAGTAGCGTAATTCTTGTCGATAACAACAACGAATGCGACGAACTCACGCAGGGCATCAAATAACAAATTACTTCCTCAACACAAATTACTCACCGAAAGACAAAGAAGAAACAATTTGGCAGTGCCCCCCCCCCTCCGAAATCACGGAATGCCGAAAAAACTTTGATACAGTGGAAGTATGTGTCACTTCTGTGACACCTTTTGGAAGACACATACAACAAACGAGAAGAGGGGGTTGGGGAGGGGTGAAGGGGCAAGCAACACTCAGTTCCTCGAAGTAACTCGAGAAGAGCGAATTTTTTTTTATTTCTTTTTCGATTCTGTCTTTTGTTGTTCTATTCCTAGTTGCTCTTGCCCTCGGGTTCTTGTATTTTTTCCCCCCGAAATCAGTTCGAACGTCCCGTGCTGTGTTAACGAAGCAGAGTAATGTTAGTCGGGGCCGTAGGTCCCCCCCCCCTCCCTCTTCCTTGCTTTGGGATATTTCTTTGTAGATCCTCGAAAGAGGAGGAATGACATTTTTTTTTAATCTATACCTCTAATAAGAGACATCTACTTATTCCTTAAGTAATTTATACTTAGGAAGCTTTGCTGTGCAATTATTTCTTTAATTGCTGTAATTGATCTTTCTCCGTGTTCGGCTATATTTCCGTCTCTTTTTTTTTTTTTTTTTTTTCTTGCCCTGTAATTCGTTACATTAACTAGAGAGTGACAGCTTTTTTTCTGAATAAAAGTAAAATAAAAAGTTCTCACAAAGCTCAAAAGTATGAAGAAATTATGATGTTTAAATGTAAAAGAATTTTGTCGAGAAATTATTTTGTGTTGCAAGCAGCTATTTTGTGTTGCAAACATAGAGCAGTCTAAGTGATCAGGAAAAAACTCTTATGAGCATTTCGAGTTGAATACTGTTTTTTCATTCTACTTAAAATAACATAGTGACTCAAATGCATGCGAAACCAGACATGGAAATAATATGCGGAACATGTATATAGAATTAATATATGTGATCTATAATATAGTCATGTTGTATTAGTACTAATGTAAATATAATAATAGGAACAGTTACATTAATGAAAATCTCTATTAATGAAAACACATTTGCTCAGTCCTGGTTTGAGCAAAGTCCTGGAGATGTCTGTTAAAGAGAAATATTATTTCAACTAACGACTGCTTGTGCTGTAACCATAATTAACAGCCATCTCTTCTGATCTGTCAATTCTGACTTTAGATCATGGCTGCGTAATGGAATCTTACCGTATAATTCCATGAGTTCTGCACGATTTCCTGAATTCAGCCATAATGGCTGATACTGTCCTTCTTGCGACCCCAAAAAGTTTGTCATTTCCCGCACAGAACTTTCTAATAAAAAGGCTCCAACATCACTTAGAATTCAGTCAGGTCTGTTCCAAATTAACGTGCTCAAGCAATGATTCCTTTTTAGAACTCTGCCAGGTCTTACCACATTGCAGCTCCTCTCAGAGTGGACGTTGCGACAGTGGTACTGCAACAGCAGCAGCTTCTGATAGGATACTTTCCTCTTCATGGCTACCAAATGGAAAGATTCTAGGCCAGGTGGTGCTACTGTGTTGCAGGTTTGAAATGTGGGACAAATGCCTTAACAGGTGTTTGTATTAATTTGACAACCATCTTATTAAAAGCTTGGTTACGAAAACAGCAAAAGTTTTTTGGTATGTAAGAAGCGCCGGATAAACGCTATAACAGCATTTGTGAATCTGCTTTGACAACATTTGTCGAAGATGGTAAGATTACATCTGCAACACACAGCAAAGGATGAAATTCCTAACTGACGGTTGATAACAGATGATAAGGTGCATAGCGGCCAAAAACGCAGGTATAATCGTAAGCCGGCATAATATTTGGTTTCAGCAGATGTATCTAAGATATTATTTCTACGCATGATGAGAACATACGGAACTTCGTAATTAAACTTAATATGAGTTTATTTAAGTTTTTCTTTATTCCACATGTTTTCCTATTATTTTATCCTATACTTGTAATTAAATATAGTTTTTGCTTATAAAAGAATGATTAAATAAAAATAAAAATGCAGTGAATTATTTTTCCCTTCACAAACGAGGTAGAAAAACATATATTTTTATCTTTTTTCAGAGAAGTACAAGTACTAATGATTTTAAAAATTACAGATGAAGGGTGTACATGCAAAACTAGCACGCATCACATAGAAAATTAGTTCTTAGTTCTTAAAAAAATACAAAAAACTTATCAAACAGCAAGATATATTGGCTAAATTGTTTTGTGGTATTTTTTTTTCTAAAACAACAATTTGCACGTTGTGCTAAACTTGTAACAATTCTGGCAAAGGTTGAATTGAAAATTTAAATATGCAAGCCGTGAGTTTTGCAAATTGAAAAATTGAGTTTTGTACCTACACTTTTCAAATACTTTGTATATTTGTTCAGAAAAAAATTTTTAAAAATCTAAAATGTATTATTTACTTACAACTTTTGGAAAAATTACTAGCTGTTTCTTTTGAGGGGTTGGGGGGGGGGGATAAAGGGGACAGATGAAGGGGAACTAAGTTTGTCTTCAAGTTTAATCCGTGTAATCACTTCACTGCAGTATTCTAAAACGCATGTCGAAGTAAGTGCTGATAGAGTTACACCATTAACTGATTGCCCTTTGAATCGTATTGCAACGGACACTTATTTTCATTTATCTTCTAAAAATCAAGTACACTTTATTAATATTATCTTTTCTGTCACAACATCATAAGCACGTGGCGAGCGTACACATCGAAACATTTTCATAGGCTTCTTTTTTCCAGAGTAATATTTTAAAACGCATCGCTTTATATTTATTAGGATATTTTACATACAGGAGATTTACTTTCAAATTGCAAATCCTTGCCTTCCATAAAATAAATTAATATTTCATGCATGTCAGTGAAATTTCCTAAAAAATATACACTACATCCATCATTCCGCTTACAAAATACATAATCTATATTTTTCGAGCCAATAGATATAAATCAAGATTATCTGTAATATGGAAAAGCGAAAGGAGTTTCCTAATACCTGGAAAAAAAAATATCAAAGCAGTTTGCGAGAGGAGTTACATGTAGAAGAGAAACGCCAACATACAAAATTGATAGAATTTTTTCTCTGTTAAATCCAGTTAGAAATTATTGAAGCAAACATTTTTAGACAGCTGATAAGGGCAGAAGTTGCCGCTGAATATTTCAAAATAAGATGCCGTAAGAGTTTTTCTTGTATGTATTTCAGGTGGGATTTCCTTTTTTAAATCTGCAGCACGGAAGGAGTGACATATCTTTAAGTAGAAGGTAAATAAATCAATGCCACTTTAGTGCCGAAATCTGAATTTTGCAGCAGTTGATTATTTTGTTGTTGTCCATAGATTAAATAATTAACCTTTCAACAAATGGGGTTGCGTCATGAAACCAAATTATTTCAGCGCTTTCCCTGCCAGTCGCAAAAATAGGGTTGAATCGTCCCAACGCTGAAAAAGTACAGCCGTTTTCATCGCTCCATTTAACTACCAGCAACTTGACGTCGATCAAAGAGCCCATCTGGCGTCACAGAGTTTTAGAAAAAGAATCAGTTGTGGGACTGTATGTCAGAATTGAAAACTTCTTAACTTCACAAACTTGTAAACATTATTTTTGGATTGTTGAGAAATATATTTTTTAGGAACTATTTTTTACTAGAAATTATATTAAACGTAATAAACGTATTAATACAGCAATAAAATTTTTTCTTCTAATGTTTTTCTACCATCATCAGAAGAGTCGGTGATAGACGGAGTGGTGACTTTATTCTCGTTCTCCCTTTTTCTTTTTCATTCTTATATCGCTTAGATCATTCTCTGTTTTGTGTTTATTTTTATCTTCTCTTGTTTTTTCATTTTCATCTGAATAATCACTAGTTACCATTGGTGGAACAGCGAAAATACCTTTTTTTGGGGTATTTTTGCTAGAAACTTTTTCATTAATACGGTAGTTCGGTCACTCACCCTAAGCCCATGAATGGAAGTTAGTGGTACACGGTCCAATGTTACACGATGTGCATCTAAACTCTCAAAAGTCGCCCCAAAGCATAATGGTACTGCTAGTCAATCAATTTCAAAACGATTCCAAAAAGAAGTTCTTAATTTCTTAACTTGAAATGTAAATACAGTCAGCACATCACATTGACAGAATCTCATACTATGTTACAGTTTCTTGAAACTGATCTCTTTGTTGAGGCAGGATTGCATACCTGTCAATTTTTCACACACTAAACGGATTAAAAATTATAAATATACTGGGCGTAAGTTTGCCTTTTAGTTGGCTTTGGCGTATTTGCAAGTGGATAACTGCTTGAATATTTCAACCAAACTCTAAGCCTGTAGCAAACTCAAGCCGATGAATATCATGCCACACATGACGGCTATCCAGTTGTCGAGACTAAATTATACTCATCAATAGAAGATTGCAGATTATTACTACCAGTAATACTGGTTGGTTAGGATTAATATATGAAATTCTGAACAACTTCAAATACAAAACAGAACATTTAGTAAAGGCCTCTTTAGCATTACTACGCTAATTACAACCGGCTCTTTCTTAAAAACTACCAAATTTAAAAACTCTGTTTCCAAAATTTTAATTGCAATCTCGTCCATAAAACAAAATATTAAATTCAATTATAACAGTTCTTAAACCATTGAGTTTGTCTAATCAGTCTCTCAGTCTAAACCTGACATTCCTCCCCCCTTAAGATGTCGGGAGGCAACTTAATATAATTACTTGTCTAATCTTTTTGAAGTAAAAACTTCTTTAGACGCGCCGTAGTTATGACATCACAATTCCACTTTTTCCCCATATGTATCTTAGCGTGACGGTCACAGCCAATTCAGTGATTTTTCTTCATCCCAAAAGTGCCCAAACGCTTAAAGAAGTTTTCACTTCAAAAATTTTCTGATACAGTTAGTTGTGCGGTTGTAAAACGGATTAATTTAAACAACTGCTTGTTTCAGCGTAGGGCAGTCTATCGAGTTGATCTTCTACATTAATGTGAAAATTCTTCCTCTTCAAAGGATTAAAATCTCAGTAAGGACTAATTTTATTAAATGCTTTGATTTCATGTAGCATACTTTTTCGAGCTTCCATACCAATTTTCCATCGAATTTAATGCGACATTTTGTATTCTTGGAAAAAAAAAAATGTTTTATGTTCAAACACTGTGTTAAACCTGTTAAACTTACACTTTTACAAGACAATTACATTCCATATTCTCAAATTGTTTCTTTTTCCAATAAAACTGAATTCAAAAACGTCACACCGTTTTATTTGTTTCATTTACACCAATTTCTTAAACGAACAATGGAAAACCGTCACTTGGAAAAACAGTTAAATTATTGTTCATCAGAATTAATAAGATGCAGCAATTGAAATAAATACAATGGACTCCACAAGCAATCTAAATAAAAAAGTCTTGTTTCTAACGCTTCCGGGACCCACTCATCGCTTCTGGTGCATCTGTCGCCATGTTGACATTTTGATAAAAACGACATTTTTATCTCTAACTAAAAGCAAATCTTTTTATACAGTTCTAAAGATCTCTAAAAAATTAACCATTTTTTTAACTTGCTGCTACTTTCAACTCGAAATATCTAACGAAATATCACTCCTTGAAAAAGTATACAGAGAAACGATTCATTCCTTGATTCTTTGAAAAAAATCCCGGAACATAATCTCTGGCGTAGATCGATTAGATGACAGAGAGAAAAAGTGCAACAGATTGTTTGGTGGAGACATCTATGAATTATATTGTTAATTACTTCTAATTTATTTGCAAAATATATGAATCATTCAATAAAACTGCAAAAATTTAGTATTCAAAATTATTAAATAATTTTACTATCACGCAAAATGACTTCAAGGCCATATTTTAACTAACCAAATTTATTAATTTACTATAGTAAAAAAACTATATAAAACCATTTATTTAATTTATATGTTACTAATTTTTCACTAATATTATTTATTTAAGTACCAATGCATGCTCTAGCGAAAGTTTTATTGTTACAAAGAAAAATATTTTCAAAGAAACAATGCATTGATGCAAAAATATAGTGATAAATATCTCGATAGGTTATTTTTCTCTTCAACGGTAATCTCCTCAGCCGGCCCCTCAATGA
Organism: Cheiracanthium punctorium; assembly: GCA_038373885.1. Classification (NCBI taxonomy): domain Eukaryota; kingdom Metazoa; phylum Arthropoda; class Arachnida; order Araneae; family Cheiracanthiidae; genus Cheiracanthium; species Cheiracanthium punctorium. The sequence goes on along the minus strand of JAWZYV010012302.1, from coordinate 135,628 downwards.
GATTTTGCAACAAACAATTGTATTTATTAAAGTATCGATTTTAAACTAAAAAGTTAGTTGTATAATTATTTTAGTATGTTGCAAATTTCGGCCGCGAAGAGGCCCGTGTGCCGTAGGTTGCACATTTTGGCCGCGACCAAAACTGGTCGCCGAAGGCGAAGAGTTCTAAATAAGTTCTAAATAAGGCTGAGAGTTCTAAATGAAAGACTAATTATAACAGGTCGTAGACATAAGAATTCTTAAAATAATTTATTAAAAATATATATATATATAAATAATTTGGCTGGAAGTTTATAGTAATTGTTTTAATTATTTATGCAATCTTCTATTACTTCAACGATAGTGTTTTAGCATCTCTGTGCCCATATTAGTATTTATGTTTTCTATAGAAACAAAAATATATTAAAAGTATTTGGATCCATTGACTTGAACTTACACATAATCCGATTTAAAAGTTTGAGATGATATAAAAAATTGAATTCAAGTAATTTTTAAAAATTAAGAATTACCTGTCCAAGAAAAGTAATTGTACATTGTAGTCTTGTATTATTATAAGTAAGTTTCATGCAAGATTGTATCTCACCTAGCCTTACAAGTCATTCAAGGAAAATATATCATTCAAATAATTACGAAAAAGCTTTAGTGTTCAGTTGACATAGTAAGATCAAATAACCTTTTCTCTCTCCAGGTTTCCGTCTAGTTAACTTTTCATTGTAAGGATAATTTACACTTCGTTTATGAGCCACATTTTTATAGTTCCACAAGGTCACAACTTACAAATAACATTCACCAAACTATTGCATAACACATGCGGCGTTTACTTGGTTTAAGTGTTGTGACTCACCTTAGCTTTTTGCGTTACGTTATGGAAGATATGTTGTATAATTTACGTCAATTTTAACTTAAGTTAATGAAATTTAGAGATGTTGTTCTTTTGCCACGAAGCTTATTTCTGAAAAGATTAATTACTAAAAGATTCTGATTACTCAAAATGCTTGAGGTTCCTCTTTGAATTTGGAGGATATGTTTAAGAGAGGGTCAAAAATCACTGAAAAACTGCTATCAAAAATCCCAGTTTTTGTTTTTTTAAACTTTTAAAAACTTTTTTAAAGATTTTTTAAAGGAATGTTTGCTGAAGCAAGAGAAAATACTCATTACTTTAGTAGCATTCTGTACTAAAGCAATGGTTCTAAAGTAACTTCCATTATTAAACGAAAAAATCTGGAGGTTCTTAATAAGTTATTAATATATTAACTATATACACGCACAATCACCCATACGCCGTCCTGATACTCCAGCTGAAATCTCTCAAACGGCGGAGGGAGGGGGCGAAATGAGATTCAGCTGTTCTAAACTTCAGAATTTGTTTTGCTCACTAATTGCCATTGTGCTTTATTGAAAATCTAATCTGCATAAATATGTTTCATATTATTCGCTCCATTTTTTCACTTCTTTTCAAAATAAATAGGTACATAAAAACAAATAAATAAATAAAAATATAAATTTATTTGTATATTTTACTACTTATTCTTTTAAAAATTTTCTAATATCTCTCACAATATATAAGTGTACACATCGTAATACAACACTAGATATCGTAATACAACAAAAAATAAATAAATAAAATAACGCTAAACATTTTACTATTGATTTGGTTATTTCTTTAAAAAATGCAAACTTAATTCATTTTACTATACAACCGTAACCACCGAATTCTCAAGAAATTTATAAAAAATTATATATAAAAGTATTATATAAAAATTAAAGTAGTTATATTATAGCATGTAAAGAAAAGTATGTATAACTCTAATACAAATAAAATAGCAATAATAAAATTTGTAAAAAAAAAAAAAAAATGTATGTTCATCTCTATTACGAATGTAAATTATTTATAATAAAATATACAAAAAAAAAAAGGTGCAGGGTGTGTCACAATTACCTCCCGCGTTTGGAAGGCTTATAAAAATCAATATATTACCAATACAGCAACAAAATTGACTTTACTGGAGAAAGAAACATTACAAGTTTTTTTTCACAAATAACGAGCTTCCTCGTTGTTGGAATTGTCGAGGTTCTGACGACGACAATCATCTTCTTCCGTGGCCACCTGGCTCTCCGGACCCAGCTCCATTCACAACCGCATTCCCGCATTCGCTACCATTGATCGAGATTTGATAAAGCGAATGTGGGGAGGGAAGAATTTGACTTTAGACTTGATATCCACATCACGAATGGTTCACCTTTTAAAACAAAACTTGTAACATGTCTTTATCTAATAAAATCAACTCTGTTGCTTTATTGGTAATATGTATATATTTATAAGCCTTCCAAACCCGGGAAGGAATTCTGACACACCCTGTATATTTAACTCTATCACAAATGTACTTATGGCAAAATCTACAAAGAAAATTGTATCGCTAAATGTAGCACAACTAAGCAAGTTATTATAAAATTTCTAAAGAAAAATACATTTATGTACTACAAAATTAAAATATTTATAATTAAATGTATAAAGAAAGACGTTTGAATAGATTTGAATTAAAAATCTTTTTTACAAATTTTTGTTTAAATATTTCTACCATTTTTTCCAATTTTACATTCCTGCCAAAAACTAAACTTTTAAACATTGTTTCGTATTTCGAAAGAAATAGAAGTCTTCTTTAATTCTCTGGAAGTAGAAAGTCGAGTCTATATAGGAAAGAGGATAAAAACCCAAACTTAAAAACAGAACTTTTCGAACGATCGAGTATTGACAGTTTTGTTGCAAGTAATCTTTAAATCGATAATTGGGGTTTTGTTGAACAACTTTTGGAAAACATTCTTAATAGTTGTATATACTTTTTCTGGCATTTCAGTATGTTTTTCTGTAGCTTCTTTTTTATTAACTTTTATTGAACACATGCATTCACAAAGCTCCTTATCAATTTCAATGTAACTCTACGAAATATAGAAGTTAAAATGCTATAAAAGTAACTGCAGTAAAGTTTTTTATACGACATATCTGGTAAATAAAATTATAACTCTCGATTTTGAATTGTAGTTTGACATTTATAAATCTTTAGAAGAATGTTTTCAATCATTTTACAAAACAATGATTTATTCATTACATATGAACAGAAACACAGAGGAAATTAATGATTAATAATTTTCCGATTATGTTAACACTAACAGCATGCTTACGTTCTATTATAGACCTTCCTTGAAATTATAGATATTTATTCCATCATCCAAGTCATTTTAAAGCTATAAACAGTTAAATCGTTTAAAACATTGAGTTTAAATAGGTAGCACTACGCATGTGTGAAGAACTGAATGGCATTATCGATGTTAAAAATAAAAAATAAAATATACCGTCTATGGCAATTAGGATCAGAAAGAAAATAAACTCTACTTAAGCAAACGATATCAACAGCAAAATACAAATCAGGGATTTCAAAATGAGTTGCTGACCGTTTTGGTTAATCGTAACAACACCCTCTCAGTTCATACGAATGCTTAAACTTAATACTACGTGTACAGCATTTTTGATAGTGTACATGGTAAAGTACATAGCAATAACATATATAAATTTTGTAGTAATTAATGCAAATTTAAGGCAGTTGGACAAGCATACAGAGAGACAAAATAACGTCATAATCACATTTCAACATTGTTGGAAACTGATAAAAACCGTTAGTACATAACATGTGCGAATGCAGTGAAAACTGAAAGATGGACATAAGAAGTGTGGCCATTGAATAACGATATTGATGCTGGAAAACATTTCATTTTGATTTTCTACATATTTACTAATTATCATCTTCAATATACACCCCTTCTGTGTCCCTACAACTGTGGATATGAATCTTCCATTTTTCGAAACAGTGCTGGAAGTCTTTTTCTGCCAGCTTCACAAGCGAGTTTGACATCTTCACCCTATACTTTTGGTGAAGTCGGTACATGATTCACAAATAAATTAAATGAACTTAAAAATCTTAGTTTTCATTTTGTATATTGTGTATTATAGTGTAATGTGTAAATGAAATTAATAATTACAACTATAGTATTCTAACAATTATCACTTTATATTATGTTTTAATTAACAAAATATTTAATATTTTAATGTGATATTTTACATTGTCTACAAGGATGTCCCTAAAAGGTGGTAACGGGCATTAATTCTTTATCTATTAGAGAGTCGGCAGTTTAAATTAAAAAATGTTCAAAATAAGGTCAGAAATTGGACTCCGTTTATAAAAAAAAACCTCCTGCTAATTTTCATAAAGTTACACTGTTCAAATTTGTATACGCCCCCCCCGCACTAAACAACTCCCAATTAGTAAAATGTGCCTCATACACTCATGAAGTGACATTGAGAATTATACCTTAAAAAGTTTCAGAGATATGAAGATAATTAAAACGCTGACTTAAACCACTTTTCCGTGGCTCTCAAAGGGAAAAAATCACGCCGAATGATCGCATTGCAGGGGTCGTACAGAAATTATGAAAGGAAACCTTTCTTTTCCACTCTAGCAATAAACGTTTATATTTAAAATCATGTTTAATACACAATCACTTTCTTTAAATATATCTCTGCGACGTTGTATGATGAAAGCAACAAATATGGTACAACACCTCATAAGCGTGTGATGTACTCGTACCATATTTGATGCTTTGGGGCACATTTTACAAATTGACAATGTTTTTGTAAAGGTGTTGTATGCAAATTTTGTAAATGGACGTGGGGATTTTTTTTTTTGGCCGAAATCTTATTTCCGGCCTTATTTTGAACATTTTTTTTTTCAATTTACACTGCCCATTCATCTCTAATAGATAAAGAATAAAAGCCCGTCACCACCTTTTTGGGATACCCTGTGTAATGTTTGTGCATTGCAGATGCACATATGTCTTTATTTTTTTTAAGATAGTAAGAATTTGAAACAAATATCATTCTCATTTTACTAACATACAGACTACGTCTCGAAACTACGAAATGAAAATGGATCAAACTTATTGTTCTAATTGAATTAATTCAATATAATAATTAAATTATTCCTCAGAATCAAATTTTTGCAGCATTTAAATGATCTTTTTACTCTAAAAATTAGTCTCAAGTCTGGTTGGATTCATTACATCAAATGCAAGAAATGCTTGTACATAGATTGCAATAGTGATCATTTGTACTGAATGAAATGTTATGGAAACTAACATTCAAACTGTATTCTTATTCATTTTAGTTAAGATATTTTGAAAAAGAAATTATTCGGTTTTCAGGTTTGTTTGTTTCTGAGTAGTTGTTAATTCATAAATAGTTTTCCAATGTCGGCGTTATTTTTCTTACACCATATCTGGTGGCATCTACCCATTAAGGGTGAAGACGCCAAAATTCACTGAGTTTATTCAACACTAAATTTTTCAGTCACATGCATATTTATTGTAAAAGATATTTATAAGCATATATAATCAATTAAATATTGAAAAACATGGTTAATTTTTTGTTATCATTCCAGATTTGTCTCAACTAATAAAAAACATCCTTAAATGTGGCATCTTTCCCCCAATTACCGTATGTGTGTAAGTAGCTTGTTAAGATCGAGCTATATAATGCTACATTAGCAAAATTTACAGCAGCGCAAATTATCAATGAAAAGTCACATTTTTAACGTACAAGAAATTATTTGAAGAAAAATAGGCGAAAATTAAATATAAAAATGAGCCCATGTGTAAAATGCTATAATCAAGTATAAAAAAAAATAAGTTTTATCTTTTGGACATTAAAAGAAGGCCTAAAAGTTAACTTTTGTAGAAATAAGTATTGACCTACCATGAAATTGACAGATAGAAATTAATAAAATCGCGTACTATTGAAGTTGGAAAGAAGATCTTCCTGTCGTGCAGACATACTCTTCAATTACATATACAGTGAATCCTTTGAATTGACCTTTAAATTGACCCTGACTAGAGTTACCTTTAAATATTAAAGTCTGTTTGCTTGGTTTTTATTTCAAATCAGCGAAATGTCAAAAATATTTTTTTAATATTCACAAAAAGCAAACTTCATCAGATATTCACCTTGCGTGAACCACGTAAACTTCAATCAGAATTCACCTTGTTGATGGGAGGAACTAAAAATGCATATTTACCAGCAAATAACATTTAATACTTTTACATGGCACGGAAATATCCTAAAATAAAATGCATATCACGTCTCTCGGAAAGAGCATAATGATTTTATCGATAATAAAATAAAAATCTAAAACTTTATTTTTATGCAAAGTATTGAATATCCGGATTGATTTTTCCCCCAAGAAGAAAAATAGCTGTTTCGCATTTATTTTATCGATGAAATATTACATATAAAAATCTTCATGAATTTCGTAAATGTGAATAATAAATCAACTTCACTTTCTATTTGCCATTTATTATCAGCGTGGAACTGACAACTGTACTGAGAGTGAAAAAAGAAAATTCTTGGCAGAAAAGTTACTTTTAAATTCGGCTTCTTCAACGGGAGCTTAAAAATTGGCAGAAGTCGAGTTAAATAGACGGTACCATTCCTAAACTATTAATAATATCTTTCATTTCTATTTGTTTGCATAGTGACATTTAATTTAAGGACTGAGAAATATGTTTTGTCTGATGTATTAATAATTATATAATTTTTGGCATGACTTGTTATTTTTAGAATTTCCTAAAATTATTCACGCAAATAAAATTACTTATAACTACTAGGCTGGTTATAATGCTGTTTTAGTCATTTTAAAAACCGCACTTCATTAGTTTTTTACCAAACACAAAATGTGTTTTTCAATGTATTTTTATATTAAGTTTTAAAGCTCATGTCGAACAAATGAAATGAAATTTTGAACTTATAATATAATACCTTTATTCGTCAAAGCAATTTCCATTATTTTCCAGCACCTTCGGTCAGGTAGTGCACGGATGTCAGCAGCGTTGAAGGATTTATCTTTTGCTGTGCAGAAGTGCATAGAAGACAAGGCATTGTCCATCGACCAAAATAGATGATAGTCCAAAAGGGACTACGTCAGGGCTATACGCCGGGTGCTTCAAAACTTCCCAGCAAAACTTTATTAATATGTGCTTTACCGGTTTTGAATGTCTTGCATTGTCATGGAGCAATTTGGTAGGCATCAAACCTTTGCCAGTAAATGGACGTTTACAATTGATTTCCTGCTTCAATCGTAGCAGTTTCTGTTTATCGTGTTCAGTAGATACACTTTCACTGGGCTCGCGTAATTCGTAGTACAGTCCACCTTTCATATCCCACCAAATGCGAAGGAGAACTTTTTTGCAGTGAATGTCTCGCTTCGGCTTTGATGTTGTTGCTTCGCACGAATTCACCCAGTATTTTTTACTTTTGCACTCTCATAATATATTCATTTTTCATCTCCTGTCACGATTTTTCACAAAAAAAATTCTGTGTTACCTCATTAACAGACTCATGCACATCAAAGCACGCTCACCTTTGTTCTTGTGGCTCACTGCATGTGGAAACCATTTTCATGACTTCTGAATCTTTACCATTGCATGTATACAATTGGAAATTGTTTCTGACACTCCTAATTGTTCAGCAAGGTTAATTTGCGTTTGAGATGTATCTTCATCGAGCAGTATTTGCAAATCCTTATAGCTAGCAATCAGTGGAGCGCCGCTACTTTTCCGATCGCTAACACCAAAATCGACTTCTTTAAAAAGTAAAAATATAATACTCGCATATGCTTTTTGACACAACATCCTTCTCCAAAACATAACAGATTTATTCACATGCTTTTGAGGCACTTTTATGTTGGTAAAAATCCTAAAAAATGCAGAAACGAATAAAAGACTTATCGTATGACATTTTTGATCTTCAAAATTTCAACTTTACTTTCACTTTACTACCAGATTCTGTCTCGATTTGGTAACTCTAAACTTGTTTATATCATATGACAAACGCTGTGTACTGATTGGTACGCTATTTTGCAGCACGCTTCATACAAAACTCGCTTTAAAACTTACTTACTACAACCAATATATGTATAATAAAACGAAAGTTTTACATACGTGAAACCTAACAAAAAGGAGTTCCACGTATGAATCCACGTAATGATAAATCCACGTATTTGTGTGTTGTAAAGGTTTTGCTTATTTTAAAAAAGTCGTGACTTCTGTAGTTCCTGAAATGATCAATTGAATTTTAGGACTTAATAATACTTAAAATTACCTTTACCCCTTCCCCCTAAAACATGGTTCGTACGGGTCCTTAATTTGCTAAAACTTCGAACCTTTTAAAAGTTGTTCCAAAATGTCCTACTATTTGAGATTCTCGAGAGAAGTTCTTCCCACATTTTATAAAAAACAGGATCACTTTTAAAATATCAGATCTTTATATGAAAGTATTTCAAAAGTTCTGAATTTTCGGAAATCCAGGATCCGTACGAACCCTGTAAAAAATATTAAATATATACCGAAGAGTCACTTCGTCATAACCACCTTTAAATTGGAGCAATGAGCTCTCCCTTAGGCTAAAACACGGGGCAAGCACGGTTAATACTTCGGTATATAAAGCCCCTTGCAGTGTCCTTCAACACGTGCAGACTGTTTAGCGACACAATGAAAAAAAATGTTAATTAATCAGTTCGGTAAAGGTCAAATAGTTAAAGCTCGACGCATATCCATATGTGGAACGGCCCGTTCGGGGGACTCCTCACGTGCAGCCACTGTGAATACTTATCGAAAAATTCGATGTGTGGATGCTGAAACTGCAATTTACCGGCCAGCTGTTTGTTGGTCAGAGTAACGCGCAAGTTGTTATGCATGCATTATGACAAAGGGCTACTTCTATCTACTAAAAGAAAACCCTCGGCGTTTTTTTCCTCCCAGGTGATGGTCACCATAGAAATGGAGTTAGTATGTAAAGTAGTTAGCACCTAGAAAAATGCAGTCCTTAAAATTTCCCTTCTAGATCCAGTGACTAGCTCCATTTCCATGGTGACCATCAACTGGAAGAAAAGAACGCTGAGGAAGATGTTTTAATACAGCAGCAGGTACAACATTAGTGACTGAGTGAGTTTCAGCACACTGCTGCGTATGAGTCTGCATAGAAGAATTGCTTTCAAATCTCGTCGTTGCACTGACGGCACGACATCGCAAAACAGCGTTTGAAATTGGTTAAACAAAATTGACATCTGACCATAGAAGAAAAGAAGAAAGTTGCCTAATCCGACGAATCACGTTGTCTGATTAATCACTTTGTCAAGCGAGTGTGAAATTTCAAGATTTTCAACAGAAAGCCTGCACCCGGATACACAGTTGGTCGAATACAGGGTTTCAGCTGCGTTATTATGTAGCGGACGATATTTTCATGAAGCTCATTACGGCCCATCGTCTCCCATACAACAGTCCCTCATGTCTATTTGCTATACGAACATCATTGTGGATCAGGTGCACCCCTTCATGGTGGCAGCTGTCGCAGTGCGTTTACCAACAGGATAATACACCACGCCATACGGTTCGAAACGTCAGGAAGTAGAGGAGCCACTAAGCCATTTTCTGACCTCCAAATTCACTTCAAAGGAATCCAGTTAAGCATTTGAGGGTCCACGTGGGAAACCGAATTGGTGTTGCCATTGATACGCTACCACCTTGCAGTGAGTGGATTTGGGGACAAGTTGGCGACTGCCTCATACCTGATACATCAGATTACGTGTCATTGCCTTGTAGAATCAGTACTTCGCCGGACATTGATGGTTTTGAGTGCGAACGATGGTACTATTTCATATTAAACTGGTAGACATAATGTAATGACTCTTCAGTATATATTTGCCAATAAAGTGCTTTACTTGATAGCTCAAATTTCATCTTCCTAAATTTCTACGCAAATGTGAGTTGTGTTTTGCTAGAATCAAATCACCATTATTTATTTTATATATTTCGCTTTTAAAATATCGAGCACTTTCGAATAGAAAAAAAACTAAAAAAATTGTGAACTACCACTCATATTTCTAACAAATTTTCTTCGTTATAAATGAAACGACTAATTTTAACTGGAGAACGATATAACTGATTTAAATTTGATTTGATATGAAGAGAATTAAAATAGCACCTATTGCAGTTTCACTAAATAGTTCTTCTGCAAAATTTTGTAACTTCGTGCACTTATTTCGTGGCATTAATCCGTTACGACAAACGTGTCACGCATATTTAATTATTATGGACGTTTTTTCAGTCCCGAGCAGTTTATTCAAGTCATAATTATACCACAATCTATAGCCTCATTACTATGATTACGAATTCTTAGATGTTAAACGTCTTGCCAACAAGACTTAACACAATTATTTAAAACATGTAAATTATAGAGAATATTTCGAAAGTTGGGCGTAACTGCTTGTTCTTTCAAGACCACCGGCAGCGATATAAGGAATCGCATCATTATAGCTTTCAAAGAAAGTCTGTCAGTCATAATTAAATTGACTTTAATGAAATATCTGAAGTAATTAAAACTGTCATTTTTTTTCCTCTTTATGATGATGTATATGATTATATAGTTTTCTGAAATTAGTTTGTTCATCCGGTGTTATTCGCAGATTATATAACCTACAATCCATCTCTATCTTGTCATAATATTAATATAGAATATTTGTATTTTAATTAGGTTAAAAAATTTCGTATTTTGTTATACAGGTGTATTTTGTTTATTTTAGTAAAGTGCATAGTGCATTTGAATTGAATACTTTAAAACATATTGAACAGCATGATGTACTAGTCGTGATTACATACTCGTCTAGGTACCTGTCGTGAAAAGAACCTAGTCGTTGTCCTAGACAAAAAATTATGCACACACACACACTCATATATAAATAGGGTACATAGGAAAGTCCCGTTAACCTAAAAATACTTACGAACGGAGAAAGCTAGAGCTACCCAAGTACGGTAACGGTACTGTAAAGCAACTACGCCTGACCTAATAAAAACGAAAGCAGCGTCCCTACTGGCGCAATTTGAAAGTTAGATATTTTTTAAATAGAAAACGAAGAGTGACGGAGCAAAATTTCTAATTAAAATGTTTTAGAGCATTAATTAATGAGTACGAAACGACATTTGGTTCACACGGATAAGGTCAATTGTCACCTGTATGCCCAAAATGTCCGAAATCGATGCATTCCTTTTTGTGTAAACATTTGAAAGGTATATCCATCAGTCTGAAGAAATACGCACGAACTATTACATAAAATACGTATTTAACATCAGTACAGTTTGTGAACATCACACACACACATAGTTAGCCATTGCTCACGATATACGTTTGTCTTCGTGAGAGTAATTCTGTATACACATTTCTCAGCATCGAAGGTGTGACACTATTGCAAGAATCTGTAAGAAAAAAACACCACAAAGTGAGGTCCAGCCATCGCAGAGGCCATTCAACACTACGACCATACCTGATAATTTGTTATAGTACAGTACAACTTCACAATCTGCAGGTGCGTGCTGCCACATTTCCGAAATGTGAATATACAGAGCAGAGTCGTCACCCATCGATTTCGGACGTTTTGGGGTATGAAAGCTGGCGACAATTTATTTTACCCGTGTGAAATAAATATTTCCGTTAATACTAACTAATTACTAATTCTAAAACTTTCTAGCTGGAAATTTTGTCTGGAGACTTTCTAGCTGTCTCTTTTCGCTTTCGATTTGCTATATGTAACTTACAAATTTCGCCACTAGGGGCGTTGCTCTCATTTGTATTAGGTAGGGCGTAGTCGCTTTGCTTAACGATTACCTCACTTGCACGCCTCTACGGGAATTTCTTATACACGTGTATATATGGCCATGTAGTGTGAGCCTGAGTGCACTTGTGAAGGGTGAGTGTGATGAGAGCTCGTCTCAATCCAGAGTCCTAGTGAAGAATTTCAGGCTTTATCAACTTTACAACTACAATTCAAGAGTCACCGAAGGCTGTTAAACGATGTGCTACGTCTCGGAAGATTGCGATCGCTGAATGTTTAGACAATTTTGTTTCTGGCGCCATCTGTCGTATTTTTTATGCGTGAGTGAGTTTAAGAATGTTGTTGTGACGTGTGTGTTGAGTTATCTAATCGTGTGTTATCTAATCAGAGATCTTGCGTAAGAATTTATCCTTCTAGTCGAAATATATCCATTTGCTCGGGCCGTAACTGCTGAGATGTAGATTATACACAAATATGCGGCAAAGAAGAGGAAAGATTTAAATGCTGCTGGATTAAATGAGAGTTGTGAAAAAAATTCACCTGGTAACTCTAAATATATTGTATTATTATTTTCGTTTAAACTGAATCATAGATTATTTTCAAATTCTGGTAAAAATGATGATATAGTTAAAAGAAAATAAATAATCAAACTCACATGAAGATTTTGATAAAAATCATTCATCAAATACGACCCAGAAACGTGTTGCAATAAATATAATTCGATCTCGCTGCATCGTTCTCAGCTTTCAACTTTCTGCAGTCGCATCAATAGCTGCTTTCTTTTTCTGACATTCATATGAAAGAAAACCTAAGAGGAAACGTTGAAATCAGAAAAATAAAAATTCTTCCTCTTGCCAACTTCCAAATGAAGGGTACCCAGCAAAGCGAATTTTTTCTACTTATATACTTTATTCGGTATTTCTGATTTCTACCGACGCTAGAAAGAGTAAAAAAAAATTTTTTTTCTTGTGATTTCAGAGCACAGCTGACTGCAACTAAGATTCTTTTTTTTACTTTCTTATTCATATTCATAACGAATTTCTGAACTTCTCAAGAAAATGTTATACAGCAGTTCAATCTAATAATTCAGGTAATAAATTACTTATCAATTTTCTTAATTTACTGTTTCTCAACTGTAAAAACAGCGCAATATATTACGGGCCTTATTATTGTGTAAATATTCACACACACACACACACACACACATATATATATATATATATACATACATATACATTTATAACTGTGCTTCTTTTACACACTTTTCACTGTTTAACCATCCAATATAGTGTTTTTATGATAAAGATTTTCAAATTTGATATTGAAAGATATTTAAATTTTTGATACTTTTAAGATACGTTTATTTTAAAAATCCTCCATTTTACACTAACCTTTAAGAGATTACTCCAGTTTTTATAATTTATGTCCGTTGTCTGTAAGAATTTTTCGATTGGGTATTAGCTGTTATTTTTTATGGTTTGTACTCAAAATAACTGTATGTAGAGGCGAATGTTATATTGCGATTAATCTTTTGATCCCATTGATTATTCTGTGTCTAGACTGCCCTTTTCCACGTAAAACCTACAATGTTTATGTATTCAGACAATTTTCCTGGTAGTATTCCAGAATTACCACTCCAATAACTCTGAAATCATCTTACAAAAGCACTCTCTGTTTATATTTCTATTTATCTTTTAAAAATATAGTGATGTTAGCAAGGATAGAGGTATAACCTTCAATGCAATTTAATATATTGTACCAAAATTTTCATTACATAAATTTTTAATTAGTCTCTACTTTGAAACATTATTGTTTTCTTTGAAGAACTTCATTATTATACGCGCAATAATCAAGCTCACTATTTTTGTAATTATGAATTACGCAGTTTTTACTAATCCTGACAACAGTCAAGTTAGTACAGTCGTGTCCAAAACTAAGGTTACGAGCGCATTTTCCACATTAATTCAAAACTGCCTACAGTAAAATTGTTAAAATTTATATTTTTTATATTTTGAATTACGGATAACCCAATGATACTCTGTAATTTGGAATAGATGGTGTTACATTTTAGTTTTGTAGCACAATGATGAATATGACTGTTAAAGCATCTGTATTTTCGCCAATATTGTCATGAGAATTGCGTCAAAACCCACAAGTCTAACTGTTTGTTGTTGATCTGAGAACAAGTTCTCAAATCATTTAGATCTTTCAGCGAGGTCGAAAGTCGTTGTTCGGCTTTCAGTTGGGTAGTCACAAAGTGAGATTGCTTGAATTTTACAAATGTTACCGAAAGTGGTATCCAGGTTGTGGAATATTCAAAACAAATGGTACGAGGAAACCCAGCCAAAGTCACTCAAGACCGGTGACAACTACTAAGGCTCGATAATTGACAATAAGTGCACGACGATAGCCATAGGCGACAGTTATAGAGCTTTCTAGTAGCATAGCTACTGAGCCTGGAAAAAATAATTTTCAACTAAAGATTATTCAGACGTATTGCAGAGAGTGACCGTAACGCTTGGAGTCCAGTATCTTCATTCGAGAGTAAGGATCCACGTGATCCCGCTTGTTGTGAAGCCAAACACGCCATTCTTGAGCATACCAAGTAAGGGACCTATTTTTTTAGTGTGTCACTATTCATCAAAGAGTGATTCTCGGGAAGTCTTCATCAATCAGGAGCTCTGTATTATTCTTCCAGCGGAACTAAAATTGACCAATTGGGTAGTTGAGTAATCTTTGACTGAGACAGCATCCTGTTGGGCAGTTGTACACAACTGCGCGAGATTTATTTGGGTTGTGACACCTCGCAGCGCTATGAGGAGATAAAGTCCTTGAACGCTATGTGAGGTTTATTCGTGGTGCTTCAGGCTCGGACTTCCGTTTTGTGGATGTTAATGTGAGTCCACCCTGAGATCAAATTGTTGTTGATCTTCTTGAATCAGAGAATATTTGCTGCCTGCGAAGTCTCCGTATTGATTGTCTTATAGAACAGAATTTCTCAAACTTTATCTCTGGGAGAGCCCTCTGTCTAGGTGGAGGGTCTTGGAAAAGCGCTCTGTATAAATTTTAGACAAGCGAATTGTAGGTTGAAGCAAAGAAAGGTAGCAGAACACTTGCTACCTTTGTGAGGAGCACTTAGTGCTCCTCGGAACACAGTTTGAGAAACCTTGCTACAAAAAATGCTTGGGATAGTCTAGGAAAGCCATTGCTCGACGTTCATGACCCTTCTAGGGCACTATAGGTGTAAAAAGCTTCGCGGTCGGTAAAATGGGATTTACTTCCAACAAGCCTTTCTCTTTGCCCTTATTAACAGTATGACGGCTCGTTTTCAGACTATTGTAACAGTGCACGATGGCCGTACTCCATATAAAATGGATCTCTCCCGAGATATGGTGGATCATGATTGGATCGTCTTTGATACAACTTGTATATTAACTAACAATTCACCTCTTTTTTACGTTGTTATGTTGCCATTTGCTTTGTCCTGTGATAATATATATCTGAGCCAAATTTTGCTATAATCAATCGAATATTTCTTCAGTTATAACAAATTCTGTGTTTGTGATCTTAATATTGGACACCAATGTACGTTCTATAATATAACTATTGGTTCGCCCCAAACGGAGACCTCGCGATTTCCCCTTGATGTGTTTAGCCACAAGACAAAATTCCGTGTCTTAAATGAACAAAGCTCACGTGCTAAATATATTTAAAAATATTTAATAACAATTATAGTTTATTCTGCCACGCTCGTTTAATCGAACTTTCGGATTTGTCACGCAATCCGAAACGTATGCTAGAATGTAAACATTCGGTACGGAGAATCTGAACCTAAAGCTCTACTGTAATTTGCAGAATACTAACATACGGTAGAAGGTTGCGAAAAACGTCAATTTGATGTCACACATCCAAACGTTCGCTTGAACGAACGTGGCTGAATAGAGCCCTTTAATATACTATTCTCGCAAATATGTTACAATATGTTTTATCATACAACTGTAACCCCTGTGAGGCAGATTACCCAGGTTCTTTACCTCAAAACAAAGCCGTGATTAAAGTAAAGTCATCTTAATCCATGATTGAAAGTTAAAGATCAGAAAGCGTAAAGTGGCATTTTTAATTTTATTTAACACATCAACACATATATAAAGTTCAAAAATACGCTCATGTCCATAAATTAAGGATAATTCAGAATCACACAGAAATTGATCTCCAAAATAAAAATTTCACCTGTGGAATGATTACACACATCTTGAAGAAGAATATGCAAATTACAGGAAACCACCAGATGGCGTGGATGGTACGTCACAATGACGAGAGTGTAAGAGAGGGGTATATAAGGAATGGTGGCAAAGAAGTAAAATTGTTCACAAGCGCTGTGAAAGCCTTTCAGTGCAAAAACCGCATAGTTATGGCACAAAGGAGGCATTTGGATGATGTTTTACGTGGCAGAATTATCGGACGACTGGAATGTGGACGTACCCAGCTGGAAGTATCCGAGGAACTTGGAATCGCCCAGAGTGTCATCTCCAGGCTTTGGCAACGATTCCAAGATGATGGTAATGTGAGTAGACGTTACAGCACAGGTCGCCCCCGAGTTACAACGCCGAATGAGGACCGCTATTTGGCAGTTACTGCCAAAAGAAACAGACGGAGTACAGCATCAGACCTGTCTCGTCAGCTCTCTTCAGCTACCGGTACGACAGTTTCAAGGCAGACCGTGTACAGACGCTTAGGGCACATTGGTCTATATGCTCGTAGGCCTGTCAGATGTGTTCCACTTACCGCAACTCACTGTCGCCTGCGATTAACCTGGAGTAGAGAGCATGCATTGTGGACACCGCAACAGTGGTCTTGTGTGATGTTTTCCGACGAGTCCAGGTTTAGTTTGGAGTCTGATTCTCGCCGGACATTCATGTGGAGAGCGCCAGGTACCCGTTACCACCAAGAGAACACCATTGAAAGACACCGTTACGGTGGTGCAGGATGGCTCGTTTGGGGAGGAGTTATTCTTGGTTCCAGAACTGACCTGCATGTTCAGAGCGTAACGATGACAGGCCACATCTATCGGGATGTCATTCTGGAACAACATGTACGTTTGTTCCGGGACGCCATGGGTGCTGAATTTGTGTTTATGGATGACAACGCCCGTCCTCACCGTGCAAACATTGTAGACGAATGCCTTCAATCGGAGGATATCACCCGTATGCATTGGCTAGCATACTCACCGGACTTGAATCCAATAGAGCATGTGTGGGATATGCTTGGCCGACGAATTGCAACCCGTCAACCCCCTCCCACCTGTCTACCGGAACTTCGGAGTGCATTGCATGGTGAGTGGTGTAATATTCCCCAAGATCAGATTGATCATTTGATACTCAGCATGCCTAGGGGTTGTCAGGCCTGTATTGCATCGTCCGGGAGACATACTCCGTATTAACCATCCTACTAACCATGTTATACTGTTTTTTGTAAATAGGTTCTTTTTTGAAATTTGGTCAAGGGAGTAAAACTTGCAATTTTTATTAATTATGTCAAACATATAGCATCTTTTTTGCTCTATACTTTTTGTTTAATAAATAGACTTTACAAATAAGTCAAATTTGTTTTGCTTCTTTCTTTGCCTGAACTTCATTATCCTTAATTTATGGACATGAGTGTATAAAGCCATGCGGTGTCCGGTGAGACCCCAAATAGACGTCGCCTATCAAGCCAACAGCAAAGGCGAAAATGTGTCGACAAAACGAAAGCCAAGAGAGTAGTAACAGAAGCAAAACACGCCAAACAAAGTGCAAAAACAAAGAAGCGACAGTAGGCGTTAAATACATTTCTATATAATTATTTTTGAATCTCCGACGCGCCAACAGGATAAAACAAAAATCTATCAGCTAAATTGTAACCCAAAATGAAAGCCAATATTGTTTATAGATTTGATATATGGTCATAAACAAACCATCGAAAATGAAACGCTAGGGTTTACAAATGCAAAAGTGAAATAAAAAGGAAAAATAAATGAAAACGGAAGATTGCTTTTAAATAAGGCAGGTGAAAAAATACATATCTACAGGCGAAGCTAAGGAAATACAAATCGAAAGTGCAAGGTAAATTTTTAACTCAGATTATTTTTAGAAATAATTAACAATTAAGCAATTGACAATTAAAATAAGATATGTGATGATCTGCATCACAACCCCTTTAACCGATTTCTCCGGCATCCGAAATTAAAAATATTATTCTCCTCGGCTATAATCAGGTACAAAATTTAACGAAGGTCGGAGCATCATTATTAAAGTTATTGTAACCAACAAACATGCAAACATACAAATGCCTACTCAGTCAAGTCTAAGACCTCGCATCGCTCGGTCAATAATTGAACAATAACTTACAACACATAGTTCTGTGGAGATCTATAAGGGGCCTGGATTGTAGGGTCTACCCTCAATCCAGGTTTTGGATGGTTTATTTATGCAAACCCATTTTCATTAAAATATTTTCTTATGGCTTTTCTCAAATAAATGTTTCAACTTTTATCAAGAAAAAGTTCCTGGACAAATCCTAGGATTTTGACTGCCTAAAGCTAAAACTTTTACCGCTTAAAAACCTCATGGAGATTGAAATGGGTGAGGTGTTCTGTGACCTACAAATGGAAATTTGCTACCTTCAGACCCATTCTACCAGACTGAAAAGTATGATATCCCTATGCGTTTCTGAAAACTGATTTTTCAAAAATGTAACTCCAAACTGCTTAAATTCTCCTTGCGAATTTTATTACTGTTGACAGTACATGTGTGTCTGAAAGTGCTTTTTCTACGCTCAAACAAATTAAATCAAACAAGCGAAATCAAATTGAAAGTTCTTAGTAGGAACAAGCCAGAGACTTAATGAACCTTATTGAACTTACCTTACTGAACTAACAGTGGACATTAATAAACATGCATGAGAAGAAAAGTGTCAATCATTACATTAATTAATTGACCGTAAAGTAAGATAATAAATTAAAATAATAAATTATGCGTAATTCGTTTCTTTCTGTAATGTGCCTATCCCTGACTTTCTTATATAAAAATTTGATTAGTTCAAACTAGCTAAAGGTTGAACCTCACGGATTTAGTTTATTTATGAAGTTACGTAACTTTCAATGTCTTACTTCACGTACGACTTAGGACAAATTTTTAGAGCTGTTTATTTCCTTTAATACAGAATAAGATGACTAAATTAATGATTTTTTCTCTAAATTTGAAATATATTGTGCTGTAGAAGTAGTGTACATTCTGAGATATTCCCAGTATGTAGATGTCTTACATTTCAAGAAAAATCATAAAGGATTATTGATGACCCGTCAAGAATGTTGCAAATGATTGAATCATTGTCCGAAACATACAGACTTTGGTTATTAGATATAGGTTTTAAAACATGAAGGTACAATGAGATGTACAGCTTCCTGCCTTTTGGAAACAAAAAAAAAAAAAAAATGTTAGTATTTCTTAAGTAGACTACATTTATGATAAAGGCTCAAAGTTTGGAAATTCATTATTGAAAATTCAAAAAGACTTTGCAGATGTTTCCTATCGAAAAACGAAAAGAACAGGCTTTTGAAGCACTACCAAACATTACACAGAAAAACACGCATGAGACAAAATTAAAACAATTTATAATAACGATTCAGTTTAGTCGTTGTTTAGACAAGCATTTTTGATCTTCCGATGCTCGTGTTAAAACTGCTTCATTTTTATTATTACACGCTTAAACCAAACGAGCGAAATTCGATCAGTCAGAGCGATTTTTGGCCCAGTTTTCAAAAGTGCGCTTCTCCTTTAGGCGTGTTTTTCGATCACAAGAGCGGGGCGAAATTTAATAGTAAGCGAGTAGGGGAATTCTCAGAAAAAAGACGAAGCGAGGAGTAGAATTCTCAGAAAAAAGACGAAGCGAGGAGGGGAATTCTAAGAAAAAAGACAAAGAGGACTTTTGCGGAAATACCGGTAGGTATCCATGGAAACGGATCGCTCAGCAATGTATGTATTTTTTTCTCTCTTTGCGTTTCAGCGTGTATTATTATTTTTTTAATTCCACAGATAGGTTAAAGAATTTTTAGCTTTAAGAAAATAGATTCAGCAAGAACATCAACTTTCTAAACAAAATTTCGCGCAAATCTATTAACGCACTACCTTTATATTGTGCATTTGTTTTTAAACATACTGCATAACAAGCAACTACAGTACGTGTTAAATTATCTTGCTTAAAAATATCCAATGCAAATATATTTTAGCCTTAAGAAAAAGTTCAAGGTCTAAAATCTTTACCAGAATGTCTCTCTAATGCACTATAGAGAAAAAAGTTAAGAAAAGCTTGCTTTTTGTGATGAAAAAAGTATATATTATAGGTGACAGTAAATGTTCAATTATCGATTCTCTCATCACTTGCAGAGAATTTGTCAATAGTAATTCGGCCAAATCTCCAGAGTTCTATTTAAAATAGAATTACTCCTTCTCCTACAGCGAAATCTCTTTTCTGTAGGGAAAAGTAACAGAAAGTTTTATCCTGCATCTTATAACTTCGACATAAATCGGAATACATGATAATATGCGTACGTTTAAACACAAACGAACATACTAAATATATATATACAGGGTGTCCCGAAATGGTGACAACATGCTTTAATTCTATATCCGGAAATAAGTAAGGAATGTGAATTTTTTTTAAGTGTTCAAAATTAGGCAGGGGAAAAAAAAACTACGTTGAAAAAAATTCCTCTCGTTGATTTTCAAAAAGTTATACTTTAAAATTTGTATACGACCCCAGTACAAATAAATTCCTAGTTATTAAAATGTGCCTCGTATACTAATGAGATGACGAGCAAATTTTGAGAATTATATCCTATAAAACGCCAGAAATATGAAGATAAATATGTGCTGACTTAAACCATTTTTTAGTGGCTCTCTAAGGGAGAAAATTAGGTTGGATGATTTTTTTTCAGGGTTCAAACAATTATATTCTGCTCTCTTGCAACAAATGTTTACAAATTAATTCATGTTGACCGTCTTTGTTTAAATATATCTCTGAGACGTTTTATGATGAAAGTCTGAAATACTTTACATCTTCTCCTTAGTGTCTGGGACACATTTTACTAACCAGGAAACTTTATTTTTGCGCGGGGTTCTTATACAAATTTTTAAAGAGTAACTTTATTAAAATTAACGAGAGGAATATATTCTTAACGTAGTCGTTTTTCCTAGACTAAGTACATACATTCTTACATTATTTGAACATTTTTTTTTTCAAATTACAATGCCCCTTTGATAGATTAAGAATTAAAGGGTGTTACTACCTTCTTGAGACACCCTGGTGCTTTCAAACATTTTAATTGTTAGTTTTTGACATCAAAAATGCGGTTATGTGGAGGAGAGAGAGAGAAAAAAAAAAGGTGTTCTATTTATAACCATGGAGTAATATTCGGAATAAATATAAATTACTAGACATCTGTCATAAAGTGGTAGTTGGAAATAGTTCCGTCTAGACAGTGTGAAGTTTGAAGAGCGAGCAAAAGTACAATGTTTATCTTAGGAAATCGGTTCTAGTCTTTTGTTCATAAGAGATGTTGCTTATATGTGTAACACTATAAGTGCCATGAGTGAAAGCTGCTTGGAAGATGAAAAGTGCTTCAATGTGGATGAAACTCTATCAGCGGAAAAGAATCATTTATCAGTTTCTACTTCTTCTTTATCTAAAGAAATACCGATAGAAGTAAAATTATTTTATACCATATCAGCAAAAAATGAAATATTTTCAAAGCAAAATAAACCGTTAGAAATACAGGTTGGTTAAGAAGGTTTAATACCTTGAATATTAGCCCCTCTTCATTTACTTAGTTTCTAAAAAAACAAGAACGTTGTAAATATACTACTTTTTAAATATATTTTACTGATAATTTGAAAACAAATATAGTTATAAATTATTAGAATGAAAAAGGTAAACGTATTCATGTACAGAGCAGAACGATTTAGATGATGTACATTTGCGTTGCACGTATTCCGTTTTAATTGCAAGCAGACTGAAGCAGCCAGCAAGTACCAAGTATCTGAAATTAAAAAAAATAATTATAATATTACTTCCAAACTGTAGTGCCTCTGAAAAATTAAAAATACAATCTAAAGTCATACAAAAGTGATTGAAACTATTATGTTGACATTACTGAAAAATTATAAAATTGTTCCCCACAGCGAAAAAAATGAAAATAAAATTATCTTAATTGTGTTGAGAACTAGTTATTTAAAAATTAACTTTTAAAGTGTTTGTAGAAGCCGTTATGAAGAAATATTGGTTCAAAATATTTGATAACTGGCATGAAATTATATGATTTTAGTCTATTTCTTACAAACTTGTTCCTTTTATATGTGTGCAAAGGCATCGGATTGTGCAGTGACTAGAAAGCCATTCTACCACGCCACGGGTACTGGTTCGATTACCTGCACGGTTTGGGGGTCATTTCGTCCATCCCATCATAGGAGATAATGCTGTGGTCCACATATTAATTGCCTCCGACATGAAAAGTCCAGTTCTTCCAGCATCCTTCTGGCCAACGCCTATAAACGGCTAGTGTTTGCCATTACAAAGAATTAATGCCACCGGAGTGATTAATATGCGTATTTATAGTCTTAATGATATAATCACTAAATCGTTTAATCGGTTGAAAATCTGTCACATTTTCACACTTAATTAATTGCACACAATCCGTCTCACAATTGAAGAAAAAGCAAGAAAGTTAAGAATATTATTTGTTGCAATGTTCACGCTTAAACCAAACGAGCGAAATTCGATCAGTCGGAGTGAAAAGTGAGCCAGTTTTCAAAAACGAGCTTCCCCTTTAGGAGCGTTTTTCGATCACAAGAGCGGAGCGGAAAATAACAATAAGAGAGGAGGGGAAATTCTCGGAAAAGATAGGAAGCGAGGAGAGGATTCTCAGAAAAAGGACTACGTAAAGAGCACTTTGGCGGAAATACCGGTCAGTTGCCATGGAAACAGATCGCCCCGCAGTGTATCGTTTTTTTCGCTCTTTGGGCTTAAGCGTGTTGGGGGTTGCAAAACTCCGTTTCACTTGGCGTTCTTTCAGAATTCTTCGAAAGGCCAATTCACCTTGGTGATTTCTTTCTTCAATTAGCATTTATATCAAGAGGTTTTCAATATCTGTCGATGGATCAAATCGTTATCTATAACTTGGAAGACAACACAAGGAAAGTCTAAATGGAATAATATGTAACTTGGGTAAAAGAAAATGGATCTGAGAGCATCGTCCACGTGTCTAAGTTTTGGGTGAGTGAAAATCCGTGAAAGAAAATTGCCAATGACCCGAAAATGACATAAGACGTGTATACCAGTGATGTATATGTAACAAAGATATAATGCTGGTAATGTAACAAAGTTGGTTGCAGTTGGTAGCGACGGAGCATCTCTCATTAGGTGTCAAAGGAGATGCTATACGAAAAATGGAACTGATCCTACAGAGTCCACTACAATTGTTTGTGAGCCAGTTACATGACAAAGAGCTTTCATTGTGTCATCTTTTCGTGGAAGTTGGTGGAAACACTTCTGAATCTAAAAGCTTCATTTGCGAAACAGAAAAATCGTTGATCGCGCGCGACAAGATACCTGTCATTTCATTTACGCCAACAAAATCCATGGGCACGCTATGTGAAGTGACTGAAAATAGTCTTTTGCTCTGATTAACTGTATTTGATGGAAATTTATGAAGTCATCAGCAGCACTTAATAGAAATTTGTCAAGTCCTGAACTGTATTTAATAAAAATTTGTAAAGCCATCAACTGCGCTCGACAGAAATTTGTGCAGACTTCATCTGCGGACAATTCTGCGAAAGTCTGGTGGAAAAAAAAAAAAAAAGAATATTTACCATTTAAAGTGGGTTGCAAATGCGGAGAGGATGTCCAGGCTCTATAAGATTACTAAAATCGGTCTGGAGTTTTAGTGATCTTAATAAAGTTCAACGTAAAATATATAATGTGTGATTAAGATCGAAACGTCTATGGTGCACAGCATTTGCATCAATCAATCGTTCTATCACGTTATTTATCGAATGATTTGAAAGGCGTTCTTCAAATTTCTGTTTAAAAAAAAGAATATTACGGAACGTCTGATTTACAGTGAAAGAAAACTTTTTTATCGTGTTTGTTCAGTTTCTCTCAAAACTAAAGGATTTTAAAAGAAATGCATTGTAGAATATCTGACAAGGGTATCCATGCGCGTAGCCAGGAAAATTTTTCGGGGGGTGGGACATGAACTTATATGTGTATAAATAGACGGAATTTTTGCACGGCATTAATCTTGTGATCACTAATCCAAAAAATTTGGCCTGGGTATCCATATCATGTGCGAATGTCACAATACTTTGGAATTATTTTTCAATTGTTTTTTGGAATAGTTACATTATTTCTATAAAAAATTAATTTGTTTCATGAATTTCCTTGTTTGATAACAATTGAAGACTTTTCTTCGGTGCGTTTTGTACTATGCTCGATGTACTACTGGGGATGTGCCTGCATAGAATAATCAAGCGTTTGTTTATTTATTATGGAAAATATGATATTTAGAAAATTAAACTTCTTTCCTAGGATTCGTTTTTAAAAAATTCTTTATGGCATAATATTGTACAATAAAAATTAAATTACAAGAAAATATAACGCATACTTCTTTGAATCATTGGAATTAGAATACTTACTTGAGTTTGCATTTTGAATTTTGCAATTTAAAGATCCATGAAAGGAACATTCGAAGTTTTAAAAAGGTTTTCAAATGATTCTTTTTATATATGCTTACGTTCTTTTAAACGTTTTTCCAAGCTTAATACATAATGCACATCAAAAACGAAAGCTAAACAGTCAAAATATTTACACCTACAATACATTCAGCAAGGAACATTTCTTCCACATAAAATACACCAGGTAAAATCACTATGAACGAAAAATGCTTATTAGTTATTAAGAAACGAGTAATGCAATTAGAATGTAAAGAATAACGGCTTAAATTTGTGATAGTTGTTAAATTGCTACCTACTATTGTAATTCTAAAGAAGGGCCAGTAATGAAGAAAAATTGCTTGATAAAAAATTCATCTAATGCTTCGTCACACAATTTCTATTTGCAGTTTCGGAAACTGAAATGCCTTCTCTTTTTCTCTACGTCAAGTTTCTAAAGAATTTTTAAAAATATATTGATTTTAATTATCGCTAAAAAGATCCAATACCTTTCTGTACTAAAATATCCAATAACTTTAAACGAGGTGACATAGTAGTTGCGAGAGAAAATGACAAAAACGTGACAGCTAAAAAGTTTTAAAGTAAAAAAAAAAAAAAACATATATAGCGAAATATCGTAGTCTCTGGGGGGCAACTCCCAATCCATCCAATTATCAATTTGCTTTCAGCAAAGCTGTCAATACTGAAGATTCTCGATATCTCTGTGTGCTTATTTACAGGATTCTTAGTTTTTAAAAACTTTTAAAAATATTTGTCAAAATACTTATTCTTTCATACGTTATTTCTAGAAGAACTGTGTTATAACGTGGCCGGATCTATGAGTGTCCAGAAGAAAAAGAATAGGCACAAATTTTTAGAAGAAACAGTCATATCGATTTAAATTCACACATTTATTTTAAAATATGTCAAATTGTCACCTTTACACAATATGCAATAACAAAATCTAAATATACTGGATGATTCAAAAATCAAAATTTGTATTCTGTAACGCAATCAAGCAAATTTAAGTTTTCTATCTGCAATTATCTTACCAATCAACCTACTAATTTTCGTAAGAAAAAAAATTACCAAAGAAACAAAAGTGAATATTCTATCAGTATGTATATTGATTAACTCCAGGATCCAATTTATTACTGTTTGAAAAGAGAGAGAGTGTGTGTGGGTTGGTGGGGGGGGGGGGTTGCATTCTGAAATTTTCAGTACAAATAAATAAATCGTTGTTGCCAACGGCAAAAAGGAGTGGAAATGTGATAACCATAACATGCTTGTAAAAAGCACTTGCTTACGTCGTTAACTTCAGAATGATTTTACTATTGTTAATTTTCTTCTTATTATTATTAATTCCGAGGAACAGAAAACATCTTTGTTACGTGTGTATTTAAATACACTCTGGAACAAAAAATCAACGCCCCAAGAAGGAGTAGCCCGATTGTAATGAAATTTTGTATGCCATTGAGAACGAACATGAAAATGATTAAAATCGGAAGTCCAATGAATGCATAGCGTAAGCGGTAGCGCATCGGAACTGCGCAGGTGCATATAATGAGCGATTCTCAATCTGATGGTTAGCGTTTCTGTTGTATTTCGACTGCAATATCTTACGTCGGCTGTAACAATACCTCACAGAAGGATTCGTGTGCATTGCGAGCAGATGTCGGAGTTTGAAAGATGTCACGCGATCGGACTGAAGAGGCTGGTTGGACGAATCAAAGAATGGGTCCACATCTGAGTCGAAGCGAGGCGGTCATTAGATGATCCTGACAAGAGTGGGTCAGCAACTGCAGATATCAGCGTCAAAACGGTAGCGGTCGACACAGGGCCACAACAGAAAATGAGGAAAGAGCGATTGTCAGAGCAGCTGTCACAGCATCGGATTCGTCGCTATCAGCTATCCATCATGTGACCCGCGCACATATATCCAACATGACCCTCCACAGACGACTGAGAGAGTAGAATGTAAGCTCGCGCCGACCGTTACGCAGGTTGCCTCTTTTGCCTGTACACCGTCAAATCCGATTACTGTGGTACCGGGCTCGATCCACGTAGAACTGCGCTGACTGAGCACCTAGAGCCTTCAGTGAAGAAAGAGTCCCGTTTCTAACTGTGTCCTGAAGACAACCTCAGACGTGTCTGGAGACGTCCAGGGCAGGGGGGATCCTGCAGCGACTATTGCACGCCACACAGGTCCACAAAAATGTGTTATGGTCTGGGGTGCCATCGCTTTTGATAGTCATTTCTGGCACATTGACAGCACATCGGTATGTTGACAACATCTTACGACCGGTTCTGACCATTCCTTTTGCGACACTCTTGACTTACTTTTCTACACGATAATGTCCGGACGCATACGTTACGTGTTGCTATGAATTGTTTTCAAGCTTTCCCTGTACTTCCTTGGCCAGTTAGGTCGCCTGATCTCTCTCCCATTCAGCACATTTGGGACGTTATGGGAAGGCGATTGTAACCATCTCAAAATATTGCCGAATTAGCCCAACAGTTAGAGACAATTTGGCAATAAATTCCGTAGGACACCATCCGGGAACTTTATCAGTCTGTGCCACGCCGGGTGAGAGCTTACTCCAAGGCCAGAAGTGGATCAACGCCTTATTGACTTCCTCTCTTTGTAATGCTCTATAATAAATCATTCAATTGCTCAGAAAATTTAAACTTATTTTTTTTTTTTGGGGGGGGTGTTATAGAATATATGTTGAAAAGTAAAAAATAAACCTATAAATACACATCACAAAAGTATCATACTCATTTAAATAACTTTTAAATTTTCTTAATTAACATTTATAAATAAGTTGAGAAATTTTGTATCGGAAATTAAAGAATTTCTTAAATTGATATATTTTTACTGTATAGAAAATATTCTTCAAAACTCTTTGATCATGTGAATAATCACTTGAACTAAAAAAAAAAAAAAAAAAAAAAAGTGAAATATGTGAAATATGTTAATGAAAATTAACAAAATCCTAACAGTGGTACCTTATACCTCTAGAAGGAGAATTTTGTGACGAAAATAGCGTTAAAACATATAGAAAACAAATATAAAATAGTCTGTAATACATTATGTTTGTCAAATTAGTTGTCATAAGTTTATCTGTAAATACGATTTCGCGATCTGTCTTGCTAAGTTTTATTATTGCAGCAAGTGCAATTTAAATGAAACCATAATACCACACAATATTAACAGAAAGTTCAAAATTGTCATAATGATAGTTTCTCAATATATCGCGGTTCCTGTTTATTAAAATATAATATTTACGCTCAAATAATGAATTCGGTATTGGGATTCTGATAGTTTGATGTTTTTGGCTATTAGTTTGAATAGTTACTGAAATTTATTAAATAGTAGTAGTAGATAAATTATTTAATAAAACTGCAATTTCTGTTTTCTTGTGCATTTGATCTAGAAACAGAATTTATTTCTAACACTAGCTGCGTACCCGTTCTCCGCACGGTAGGGAACAAAACTTTTTCTTATATGTATAATTCGAATTGATTCCAGTAATGTGGAATCTAAAAATAAACAACATGATTTGACTCTTGGCGTAAAGTTACTCATTAGTTATTTGTAAAGTTAGTATAAATACTGATCTGAGAACAATGTTAATAATATGAAACATAAAACTATGTCGGTATCATTGGCGATCAGAAAAAGAAAAGCGTGACGGTTCCTAAAAATTTCTAACTTTCAAAATGTCTCATTTCTACATCATACTCTTTTTTAGATTTAAGTTATACCATTAATACCTTAGATACTACATGATGTGAAGAACCGTTTTTTTTTATAATTAAATAGTTGTGTGTACCCGCTCTTCGCAAGGCAAGAAGAGAACATTTTCCTAAAATGTTATCATAACTACTTGTGACAAAACAGAATCTCCAAGAAAAAAAAAAAGTTCAGGTACAGAATTTTCTGTTGAAATTACCGCGGGATATATTAACGCGACGTAGAATTATTTAATGTTTAGTTAGCTGTGATGTAAGATGGCTGTTGAAAAACGAAAAGAAACGAATAGTTTCACGAAATATTTATTAACGCGGTATATTGTGCTTTGATCAATATTGCCCTAGCATATCTAATAACTATTACTTATAGTATCCTTTACTGATACCAATATATTTTCGTTTTTCCATCTTTAATGTTTAATTTAAAGAAACGGTTTAGATATTTGCCACTAATGTAGTTTTTTATTCTTTGGTGATTCTTTGCAATTTACGCATTAGTATAAACGATAATCATTTCACTTTCTGGCTGCCATTAAAACAGCTCTCCATACATTCTTATGCATAACTCTTGTCAGATTGGCGTATTTAGCACGTAAAATATTTCCTGCGATTCGAAAACGTGTCCCGTTTAAAAATTATATCGAAAATAATGCTGGATAATTCATCGTTGAAAAAACAGCATTCAATTCTTTTTCTGGCAACGTATTATAAAATAGGGAATAATTTCGTGCGTGGCGTATGTTTTGTTTGTGAGCCCGTAATTTTGATTGAGTTTCGAAAGGGGTTTTAATCTCGTGAAATCTAAGTCATTTTGATCTAACATGTGGAAACTCAGTTATTTTAAAGTCATTTTATTTATGTTTTTCAAATGGCAATTTTATTCATTGTTACTGTTTCCCAGACAACCATAGCGGAAGATATCATACCGAAATCTTGAAACAGCTTTTATTAAATTCAAAATCCTTCTTTACATAAAAATTCGTAAAAAATCTCCTAACTTATATTTTTCCTCCGTTCTTCTTTTAAAAGTGGGCGAAATATATGCTCCGTCTTTCGCCGAAATATAAAAAAGTTATGACAGATAGAATGAAAGATGCAACAGTTTTAAAATTACTTTTACGCAAACGTCGTCAAAAGAGAAATTCTTTTTAAAAATTCCCAAAAATCGGCAAAATATGTTATAGTCAAAACAAACTGTTTTCGAAAGAAAATTTTCTCCTCTATCCGATGATGCAAATATCGTTTTATTGCGAGTGCAATGACCGGCGTTATTACGTATTATGCAAGAAAAATCGCTAAAAATCGGACAAAACATAAAATAAAACATTTTCTAATTCGAATTTCGAAAAAATCGCTCCGAGGCGTGTTAGTATCTGTCCTAGTGAAGCCGTATGCAAAATTCGGTAGGTCTGCGACCAACCGTCTCGGCGCAATGCGATCGAGAGACGCGCGCAAGAAGATCGGAGGTCAGAAACCTACCTACATAGTTACATACAATGTTTACTCTCGGATTTTATTATATATACTAGCTGCGTACCCGTTCTCCGCACGGTGGGAAACGCATATTTTCCTTACACATATATAATTCGAATTAAACCTAATAATGCGAAACTCTTTGTGAGGTTTAATTTATAGCATTAATATATAGTATATATAAGGTGACCATACGTCCCGTTTTGAACGGGACAGTCCCGTTTTTAGGTGGCAAAAAGAAAAAACACCGGGGGGATGTATTATTTTTGTGTTTGTTCTTTTTTTGTCAACTATTTCAATTTATTTAACTTTAATTTCTTTTTTTAAATACATGTTCCTGTTTTGTTTATTCCTCCTACTCCCCCGATCTCCACTTTATTTTCCCTTTGCACTCTGGTTTTCTAAGAATTTTTTCCTTCCGAATGACAACTTCTGTTTTTCTGTGTGCCCTCTTTTGTTTACATTTCTCACTTTCCCTACCTTCGTGCCTTCTGTCGAATGGTATTTTTGAAGTCGAAGAAGGGTCTAACCCTTACACCCCCCGAAACGTACGTCTTGCACTATTTTTTATAGTATATGTGTATTTCATAGTTTTTTTTCCTTTTATTTTGATATTAACATTAGCACAACCTTTTTTGCGCGTTTTTTTTTTTTTTTTTTTGACAACTAAAAGATACCTAGACCTGTAAATTCAGTCTCTCTACACTATTGCCTTAAAAACAGTAGATGTCCCGTTTTGGGGAATGAAATAAATACACTATTGCCAAAAAAGTAATTCTGGATTGCCTTATTTAGTAATATTTCATCTTACCTTCGTGGCCGAAATGTATTAAAACCAAATACTCGAACTGTATCAAAAGTAAAATTTACTAAACGTAAAATGTTTAATTTTGTATAACCCTCAGAACAACTTCGGAGTTTGCCATCTACTACGGTCTTTCATGACGTGACAACTGATGCTTACGTACAGAGGCGTAGCCATGGAGGGGATAGGGGGTCACAACCCCCCCCATGCCGAATTTTTTGCCATACAAAATGTATATTCTTCACTCCCGTAACATTCCCATGAAAAATTTTTGGCTACTCCTGCTTGCATATAATTGATCTTTTTTTTTCATTTATCAGTGATGAATATACTTCAGGATCAGAATCTCCGCAGTAAAAAAATGGTCTAAAAAATCTGACCTCAGAAAATTCTGATTAACACAGTGGGGTTACACAAATACGCGCCGTGCATAAGCACTTGCTTATGTCCGGAGGAGCAAATACATTAGAGGTTATGTGCTGCTCCGGATAATCTGCCAGCAAAACAGCAAAAATGACATCCACACGCGAAGGAAATAAAATTAAAGATATGTAGAATTGCATAAAAACTTCGATTATTTTTAAAGTGCAATTCTGTTACAGTTAGTTCTATTTATCTCACGTTTGATGCTTTTTCACTTTTTCGAGTGTTAAAAGCTGTAGAAATGAGTGGTTTCACTTAATTGTTAAATTTAACAACTTAAGTGGCAACAATGGATTCCGTTGCTACGGAAATTATAGCAATGTTAAAAATAGAACATGAAATGAGTTATTCATGTTTACTTTGCTAGAACTGCCATATTGGCGAAATTAACACCGCCAGTCGATGGCAAATAGCTCAAACCACAAAATTAAACTTGACACTAAAAGCAATACGCAATACTTTGTTTGGCGGAATTAAAAAAATATATATATCTATGCATACGCTAGTGACATCGGCTCATCTCAATTGTGGAATGGAATTAATAATACGAACAGAGCTGCACTACATTTGAATATTTTTCGCCAACTTTGCTAAGAAATGTACTAAAGGAGGAATCAACATACATTTCAATTCGTAAAACAAAAAATATATTAGACAGTATTAATTACGCCTTTCTAACAGCTTTTAGTAAAAGAAACTTACGTAGCGCTGCTTTAACAAATAAGAATAAATTATTTATTACACAGTACTTCGATCGCCAAATGCCAACATACACCATTTTGCGAGATTTTTTTGTTTTCAGAGAATCATTCGAAGCATTGATTTAACAGCAATCAAAATGGGAAATAGTTATCTATCATTTATATGAATCCATCGCCAAAATTTAATGCAGGCATATTATTGATAAGTAGCAGTTATTTAAATTATTATTAACTATAACGGGTTTTAATCGCCGTTAACTATCATGTACAAAATGCGAGAATTTCAATTTTCTGAAATTTGGCGGAATTCCTCTAACTTAAATAAGTTTACTTAATTTTCGGTGAAAATTCTATAGATCGTTTAAAATCGCCTTAATAACTGCATTATTTCTGTATGAAAAATCTAAGTAAGCGCCGTAAAACTTATACTTGTTATTAAAAATACTATTTCGTTCCGCTCTCAGTAATTTGCGCCAAGCCCA
Organism: Cheiracanthium punctorium; assembly: GCA_038373885.1. NCBI lineage: Eukaryota > Metazoa > Arthropoda > Arachnida > Araneae > Cheiracanthiidae > Cheiracanthium > Cheiracanthium punctorium. The sequence continues at coordinate 103,537 of JAWZYV010012302.1, read as the reverse complement.
AAACTGTGCAAATCGGTAGGACCTACTACTTTCTCAAAATCGCCAAATGAGCCATTTTTTTTCGCCAAACTAAAAGATATACATATTAGTCTCGTAAATCTCTCAATCCCTTATTCTTTTACACATAAAAAACATAATTCCAGCTCTGATTTAACATGAACGCAATATTTTAATTAAAAAATAACTTTGTAAATAATCTAAACAGAAAAAAAAATCATTATTCTTTTATTTTTACTGCAGGAGTCTAAATAATTTAATAAAATAGCCAAACATGGCAACCTCGATGCTTATTTCTCACTTTTTTGACTACAGGGGTTACAATCACGGAATTGCGGAGAGCAAAAATTAGCGTTTTTGATGGGGGTTTTTATCAATATCTCCTAAACTAATTCGAATTTCGAAATTTAAATTAGCGGAGGTTCTTTCTCGAAATTTTCCGAATTCGTGGATACCTCGTTCGAAACTCAACTCCCAGTCGTTTAGGAGGTGATGATGTTACACACACACACACACACACACACACACACACACACACAGACAGACGCGCACAGATTTTAATAGTATAGAAGATTAATCTACAACAATGGTGTAGAAATCTTTACTACATAAGCATATTTCACGTTAAGGAATATATGGAATTTATTCTTGCTTCTAGAAGTTTTAGTCTAAAATAATTTATAAATAAAAACTTTCTGCTTGAGCGCCAGCAAAAGACAGGGTGCTCAAGAGAGTTTTAGAATCTACAGTTTTATCATTTAAAGGTAAACTCTATAAATTTAGATAGAGTATGCCTTTGTGCTCCGTGCCAACCATGCCAATATATCGGAAAAAACACTCAAATTACTGGTGTTAAACGATAAAGTAAATAGAATACAAATTTAAATTTCTGAGATGTGATACTTTATCCCTAAATATTTAGACAAATAAAAGCCTGAAGTTTTATACAGCATAATAATAAAATATATAGCACTATAAATAATAAAATATACAGCATTAATGAAAATCAAATTCTTTTTTCTTCTTCTTTTCAGGTTTTACTTATTTCAACATACATCATGAAATATAGTAAGATGTAAGTAATACAATCTAACTACTGTCTTGCGACAAAGGAATAACAAGAAGGAAAGAAATGTAAGAATCTCAATTCTTCCATATTATCGAAACATTTTCTAAGCAAGAAAGATCTGACAAAAGTTTTGAAATATGAAAAAGTAATTCTTCTGTTAAATCCAGATGGAAATTGTTGGAGCAAACCTTTTTGATCTGCAGCACAGAAAAATCTATCTTCCATACGTCCTTAAACAAGAAAAAGCCAAACGAATTTCTGTATGTAATGTAAGAATACATATATCTGTTTCTTTCTTAAAGTTACAGAACCATATATAAGTACCCACAATCTTACAAAAAAAAATCTGTCCCCCCCCCTCTTATTATTGAGAATATATTTGTATACATAAGTCTTGCAACATTCAAAGATTTCTGATGTTTTATGATAAATTATTCTATATATTTTTGTATAATTCATACTAACTCAAAACATACTTTTATTCGATGAAAAAAATTGATCAACTATGATTTCAACAAAAATGAGTAAGTAAAACTACGTGCGTTTGAATAGACTCAATTTTTTTGTCCTCAAGCGAAATTATTTATTCAGACACATCGTTACTCATTTTAATCATATTTATATATTTATTTTAATTGTATTATATATTTAAACACACACACACACAAAATGCCCCCAAAATTAGCGGAGTTTGAATTTTTTAAATCTATTTGAAACATTACATTCCCTTAAACAATATTTCTGAGATTGACACTTTCTAATTTTTACTATATTATATAAACGCATATCTTAATAGCTCATTGTATATTTTATATTTTATATCGAATATTATATAGACAAGCAGACGATTAAAATAATACAGCAAAACCCAAAATATAAACCATGGCAATATTATTGTTAGTATAACAGGCTAAATATAAACTGGAATAACTAAAATAATTCGCAGTTTCAGTTACGATTTGCACACCAGTATACTATTTTTTTACGCTACAATAATCAATTGCTACATTCCACATAACATATGGCTTTCTATAACAGTGCAGTATTAAAAAAAGTTACACAATGTTTTTAAAAGTTGCACAAGTTTTCCTGTATTTCATGAAACGTTATGTATAAAAGTACTTAGCCAGAAAAAGATTTTCGAGGAAGGCCGAAAAGGTAATAAAAAGGTAGAATTTCTCACAAAATGGCCTGATTACTGCTTAGCCAGTCAAAATAGAGGATCACGTGATTTACTGGTGGCTCCGATTTGTTTCACGGCGTGAAAACAGAGGTGACGAGTTTGGCAGAGCGAAGCAAACACACTCTAAGATCGCTAAAGGAAATTCCAAGTGTATTTTTCCATCCCTCCTAGAACTTCCTTTCTCCCCTTCAGCTTCTTCCATTTTTTTGGCAGAGCGCCAAACGCCGTCTCTTTCGCTTGGCCAAGCAGTATTGACATCCAATTGACAAAAATCCTAATTCTCGGAAGGTAATCCCGTTTTCCATACACTGGCTACAACCCTGCTGCACAGATATCAAAAGACATTTGCAGACCATATTAGCTTACAATTAAATCCAAATATATGCATACTACTACATATTGCAAAATGAAGCCATTATGTTACATACACCGATATGGAAAAACAGGCTACAAGTTGCAAATCCGCAGGAGCAACTCACCGATTAGGTTTGGAGTTCTCTTATGCTCCTGGGGGGGATGGGATTTTTAGCTGTCTTTACATTGTTTTTAGCATTCACTGAATAACAGAAACTTTTTAGCTCTAGCACTAGCCTGGGAGCCGATATGACATTTTTTTTAAAATTTGTAAGAACAAATAGCACTAATTTTGACAGTATGGTTTATCTATCCAAATAACTGAATGGTTAATAATAAATACAATCTTGTAACAAAAAAGAACTCAAATAGTGACTAAAATGAAAATATAGAGATATATAATTTGGATGGTCTAAATGAGGGAAAAATATTATTAAAGAATTTTGAAGCCTAAGTATGAAGTCTAAAATGTTGTACATGGAAAAACAACTAGATAGACTGTTCAGTGCTTAAAAGCGTTGTTACTTTCGAATTAACTTATAGTAACATGTTATTCGAAGAAATCGCCAATCGTATACCACACAGCTAGGAAAATGAGATAACAGTGGCCATTGAGTCGCTGTGGCAGTAGGTATGGGCCATTCAAGAAGTCATTTACAATACCAGCCCACACAGTGACACTGTAGCGTTCTTGAAACGCATGTGGTCGCGTTGCGTGAAGATTCTCGTTTTCGCACACATGGCAGTTATGCACATTAAATATACCATCGTGTGTAAATGTCGCCTCTTCTGTAAATAAGACATGGGCGTTAAAGTTCGGCCTCAGTGCACATTGCTGTAGAAACTACTGGCAGAAATTCCTGCGCAGAAAATAGTCTTCTGGTTTCAAAGCATGTACACGTTGATAATGGAAAGGATGTAAACGACTATCGCGTAACACTTCCCAACAGTCTATTGACTCACAACTACAGTCTGTGCAACAGATCTTGTACTTTACTCGGGTGTAGCACCCACGATTTGCAAGATTCTTTCTTCAGCTGTTGCAGTGCGTACAGTTGTTCGTGGACCAGCGTCGTGTCTGGTAATGTGAAATGAACCTGTTTCACAAAGTTGAAGATGTAATCTCTGAAACATTCTGTGATCCGGCATTCGTCTGTCAGGACACATTCATAGCGGAGCTCTGCCGTTTCTATTTGCACGGAAGCACATGTAATGCATGTCTGCTTTTTCGGCAAACGTAAAATCTCCCATCACGGACTAAAACTGAAACGAGAATGGCCTCTCTTCCCCAATTCAACGCCGACTGGCCATCTACTTGCAACGGTAGCAATTACTTACTCCGTTTCTCTTCCGTGTCCTGCATTTGTTCTTTTCTGTGTTTGTGCTTCGAGGCTTCCCTTCTAACCATACATTCCTATACAAAATGTAATGGTTACAGTGTCCTGTACCAGCCCTCAAAGTTTGTACCATGAATTAGCAGTCATACTGTATATATACAGGGTGTATCTAAATTGTTTTTCAACAAAATATTATGGGAGATAGTCAACATAATAAGGAATCATAATCACATAGCAATGTGGGGTCAAAAGCGTTGTCTTCATGTAGCTGTTAATAATCACTTTGGAACGGGTGCTGAAACAACAGTGAACTTTCCAACTATTGTTTGTCAAAAACTAATGTATTTTTCTCAGAAAACGTGAGTAAAATTCGTTGTTTAAAAATTATACTTTATTTCTTGGATGAGTGTATACAATCTGTATACGAAACTTGCTTAAGATATTCGTCAAACACTTCAACACTTTTCCTAAAATGATTCTTAACAGCTTCATGAAGACAACGTTTTTGATTCCACATTGCTATTGTGAGTCTGATTCCTTATTATGTGCCCTATCACCCAAAATATTTTGGAGAAACAATTTAGATACACCCTGCATATCAATGTATGTAGATTATTATGCATATATGTAATGTAAAATATATGCAAAGTAACTTAGTTTTTGCATTATGAATGTGAACTCTTTTTAGTTCTATTTCTCCACTCAACCGCACACAAGTACAACTAAACCGGACTTTCTAATTTTTTCAAAATTCACCACTTCAATAACACAATAAAGCAATATGATCAGAAAAAAAAAATGTGTTTGTTTTTCAACTACGAAAAACTTTTCATTTTTTTTCTCTCTCTCTCTCTCTCTCTCTTCTTGCGCCTATACTTTCAAATTTGAAGAATGTTTCGGAATCACGACTGAAATATTTTGAATTTTCTGCGAAATCATTTTTTGAGAGAGAGTCGGGGGAAAAAAAATCGAAACGAATTCTGAAATAACGTCTGTCGAAAGCACTCAAGGAAGAAAAAATATTTGTGCTTCAAATACAGTCCTAACTTGTCGTTGAGGGCGAAACATTGAATCGTAAACATTGTTTAAAAGAATCCTCTTTCTTAAAAATGAAAAATGAAATCAATGAAAAAAGCCCCCCCCCCCTCACCCTCCGTCTCCCTTCTTGTGCTTTTTTTAATATTCTCTGCCGTAGAAAATTGTTTTTGAACCATAAACACTGTTACATGGGGGGGAAATATTTTTTTGAAAAATCTACCAGAATATTAAGAAAGATAGAGCAAATAATTTGAAATATACAGAAAAAAAAACTATGTGGAAGAGGAACTCAGACATTTTTGAAAAATAGTTCAACTCCAAGGTTTCGAGATTTTAATCTAAACAAGGAGTTTAAAAAATCAAAGGCTACGTCTCGAGAAATATGTACATTTAAGTAGCTATTCTCAATTTCAAATGATCAATATTAAGATATGAAAGAAGTACTTATCTAACAAAATCTTTGAAGCGGGTATTGTTTTGCAGAAGTTTTCGATTTTATATTGATAATTAATCATCGGCTACATACAATCTAACATACTCGTACATTATTTTGTATCGCATCCATCGGATCTATTAAAACTTTTATGTTAACAATTATGCCCCAATCTACCTAGTATTATTTAATGGCATATCATCAGTTGGTGTGAGAGTTTTTTCATTTCTAGAAAAAAATTCCCTTTTTAACCTGTACCTCTCTTCCCAAGCATGAATATATAAGTATTTATGTAAATAACTAAATGTAATTCATTTAGAATAATAAAGTAATAAAGTAATTTAATTTTCTTGTACTTTAAATTCCCTTAATGTGTAATCATCGGAAACGTAACTTTGAAAATATGTTACAATTTTTGTTAGACATGAAGTCTGGCCAGTGGGTTAAACCTACCTTCTTTGAGGTCATATGGCTACATTAAATTGTATTGTGATTCGTACATAAAATTGTGAGAGAGTAGCTTCACAAAATTGTGGACATTTATATATGAATTTGATGAAATTCAAAGCAAAAAAATAGATTTATTTATTCATAACCCACATCTGAACAAACTTAGCCAATTCGTTTGGAAATAATTCCAATTTTCTATTATTATACCCGTATAGAAATCAGTAAAGTAATGGAATTAAAAGGTGAAACACGACTAATTAAATAGAAGTTCTGGAAATGCATTCTAATTACCACTATTTTATTCTATTGGATAAAGTATAAAGATCTGTTTATTAATTATAAGATACGACAAAACAAAAGAAACTCTAACTTAACCTTCCACGATGGGTACCAGTACTTGAGAAAACTACATTGATATGAGATAACGAGTGCTTAGTTATTTTCTACATAATCATTGTTGGGTCCCGCATTGGTCTGAGCGCTAAACTCCGTTCCGATAAGAACACGACAAGTGAAGCAGGGGGGGTCACCTCCCTTTCGGCTCGACTGCTGTGTGACCGTGAACGCTAACAGGAGCTGGTGCGCGTAAAATCCTCCGTGGCTCCAGTGTCCTCCAGATTTAACACTACCTCTGGGAGTGCCCATCTCAGGAGGGGTGGTTCAAAATTAGTTGTCCCTGGTTCGGACTTCCCTAAAGTCGGACTTCCTCCCACTGGGTCCCCATAAAAATGGAAGGCGCCCCCCTCTGCCCATCACCTCCCTATCTGGGGGAATATAGCACAACCGTGTTTGTAAGAGGGCATAAGCAACAGCAAACAACATCACTGTTGTTCAATTATGTTAATTATTAAGAAAAGTTACTGTTTAGTTTAAGCGTAATGGAAACTGAATTAAAAAAGAACTACTAAACACTCACGCAATAAGTGAGAATTTCACTCAAAAAAAACTCACCCCCGTGGAGAACCATATTCGAACTCGGATCATGTATGCATTCCTTCAGCTTACTATAACAGAAGTACGTATATGTTGCTGATTTTTAATATTCTTATTTCATATTTGCCGTGTGTGGCACCTAATAAGTGTCACAACAATTGTAGTTATTTAATGCGGTCCGTATTTTGATTTCTGATGTTGCAGGTTTCTCAGGTAATCGTCTACTCTGAAGATTGTATCTATGGCGTAGTCCATTTAGGCCTCCTATGTGGTGCAGTGGATTAAAAACCATTCTGTCCATGCTCGAATCCTGGTTTGGGCAAGGTTGTTAACTTGTCCGTCCCTTCATAGGGGATAACGCTGGCCACCCACTGGGTGCCCTCATAATGAAATTGCACATTACCTTCGGGCAGTTGTAGTAGACAATGTCCAATCGGCAAGTTCCCGCCCGTGAAAAAAAAGTATTCCGTAATTTTAGCTTTTTCACTTAAAATGTGAGGTACACATACACTGGAGAGAAGAACAAAAAAAGAAACAGTGACTGAGAGATTCTGCAAAATAAAATAAATAAATAAAAAAGGTGGGAGGGGGGGAGGGGAACGGAGACTTCTGCTTCTGTTTCGAAGAAAGAAATTCTCTATTGATTCGCGCCATTTTCTTTTATTGAAAATCTGCTCTGTTCTAATCTTTACTGTCACACCTGCAATTTGTAAATACGTTTAAGGGAAAAGAAAAAGGACTCTGGATATTTTCTTGCAAACCCGATTTCAGTTTTCGACGATGCATATTGGTGCTCTACTGCTTCCGTAGGAGAAGCCTTATGAGGCAATTTTTCTAGGAAAGTAATGGAATTCGTTACAAAGGTAGAAACATGACAGGTAATTAGTTGAAGTTATGGGAATGCCTAAAAAAGAAGAACTTATTCCAACTTGAGACGTAAACGCTTTGAGATTTTCACTGAAATGGCACTGATTTTGATCTGTGTTATAAAATTAGTTTTATATTTACACTGCTCAAAACAATTAAAGGATATTGCGATTTTAGGTGGATCTTGTGGCTGGGAAACTTTTTAGCTGATTGATACATGGTCGACAGACGTAGTAGGTTATATGAGAATAAATTACTCATGTTTGGCAGAAAAAAATGCATTTTATTGCGCATTTGTGTAGAAAAGGAAAAAAACACAATTTGAGAAAAAAAGAATAAGAAAAGGTGTTTTCTTCAAAGGAAATCATTTTCAGTAGGGGGTATGGTTTCCACGGACGGCCAGCAACGTTGAACACCTTTGAGGCATGGAGTCAATGAGGCTGTTAATCACGAGTTGGGGTATTCTGTCCCACTCTTCCAGAAGAGCTCTTTCCAGTTCTTGGAGAGTTTGTGGAGGTGGTTGGCGGACAGAAACGCGTCTTCCTAAAGCGTCCGTGCTCTATTGGATTCATGTCTGGAGAACACGCTGGCCATTCCATTCGTACGATTCCTTCCTCGTAAAGGTAATCCTCCACCAGGTTAGCACGATGTGGCCTGCAGTTATCGTCCATTAAAATGAAGTCATCTCCGATTTTTGCAGCGTAAGGGACTACAATAGGTCTGAGGATCTCATCCCTATATCGGCGGCCAGTCAGAGGTCCATCTCGAATGATGTAGAGGTCTGTGCGCCCGTCAATGGATATGCCACCATACACCAACACTCCCCCACCGTCAAAGCTGACACTTTCGTGCACGAACGCAGGATTATTCCTACTGCCACGGTCCCTCCAGATGAAAATACTTATCAGGATGAACTGAAAAACGGGACTCGTCAGAAAAAAGAGCATTGCTCCATTCATTTCTCCTCCAATTCACATGCTCTGTTGCCCACTCCCTGTGGTCGCGACGATGCCTTGATGTTAGTCTAACACATACCATCGGTCGGCGAGCATACAGACCTACACCATGGAGCCGGTTTCGGACAGTCTGAGTTGAAACCGTGGTGCCAGTAGCCGAGCGAAGGTGTTGTTCGAGAAGAGTAGCGTTCATATTCCAGTGTCTCCGAGCCGTTAACACTAAATAACGATCTTCACTGGGCGTTGTTGCCCATCTACGACCTTGCCCTGGTCTTCGGCCTGTACTTCCAGTCGCCAAAAACCGGTTCCAGATCCTGGAAATCACACTTTGTGACACTCCAATGGCTTGCGCTACATCGGCTTGAGTTTGGCCCTCTTCTAACCTGCCGACAACTCTCCAAGCTTCTGAATTGGTTAAATGACTTCGCTGAGACATCGTACTCATCGAAACAAAGCAGTCACTGAATACCGATCCTCCTTGTCTTCATTGTCTTTTATTCAGTTGAAAGTCCAATTTCATTCGCTGCCGTTGAAGCGACGTTTTTGACGTCGAACTCAAAATTAGCATACATACTCCACAGTTTGAAAATCAGAAAAATTTGCATTTGTGATTCTCTTCTTCCATTTTCGGCAATAAAAAATTCTCTTATATCTTTATTTTATATAAAACTTACAATATCCTATAATTATTTTGAGCAGTGTATTTGAAATTAATGAAAATACGTAAAAATGTTTACTGTGATTTAATTTTGCATAAAACGTTATTCTTTACCTTTTTTTTTACGATTTTTCACATTATTGATATTAAGATATTTTAAGAGACACCTACGACACTGAAAAACATTGGTGTGCTGTAGTAAGAGCATTGGGTTCCTTAATTACAAGTAACTTTTCACTGTAGTTACAAAGAACTGCAGCACAACATGCAGGCAAAAGTAACGCTTTTTTAACACAATTGTATAAAATTCGAAGTTCCTTCCGTTTTAGTTTTGCATATTCACATGTTTTAAACTTCAAATTATCCACTTTGTCCAGAAAGTTGGTAAATTTTCATTCTTAGATTGAATTTTCATTTAACTTGATTTAAACATTTAAAGCTTTTTTGAAAATCATTTTTAATCCAAGCAGATGGAAATTCAATACTTCGAAATCACAATTTCCTAGGGTTTTTTTTAATTTTATTTTTCAGATTGAACAGAATTAAAATTTTCATTAATGTAAAATAAATCATTAAAACTTTGTTCGTTATCGTTGATGATCTTTGATGATTTCGAAAATATTAAAGCTGTTGGAATTTCACAGAACTATGTTTATTCATTTTGTAAAGTAATTTGAATGGTAAGTTTTTGAAATTTCATGTTGATTATAAAATAGATATTTTTTATTCGTAATTTTAAATTGTTATGTTTCAATAGAGCATTTCTATTTTTTTTTTTTTTTTTAGATTTCTGTGTATTGCGTTACTCTTTTTAAAAATAACTTCTTTCTATAGTTTATAATTTCATGCAACAATGAAAAGTTGACAAATTCTTGAAACTTACAATAACCATATTTAAACAGAGAAAATTGATTTCTTATATCATTATTATTGGCATATATAACTTATCACAAATATTAAATAAATTATTATTTCATTCATTTTGTGTATAAAGTAATTTTGTAATCGTTCTTTTTTATGTCTCTATTATGATTGATTTACATGAATAGCCGATTTCAATATTGTTAGCTCAAATGCTATCAAATGCCATACCTAACTCAATTCAACTTTTATCAATACAGTAAATCTCCAACTCAGCACTAATTATTTTTATACCACCTTAAGACGTAAACTACTTCCAGTTAATATTGCTCTATATGCACGCCGAGAAAAATTAACATTTAGTAAGAAAGAATGGCATTGTAGGTTAATAACACGGTCTCATCTTACTTTATAAGGGTGCAACTACTGAAATTATATGAGGGGTTCACAGCCATCTAAACTGTGTTGAAGAAATGAAAGCTTGAAGTTGCACATTATAGTACAGTGGCATTAGACTGCCAAGTAATATATGACTGACTGTGGGAGAGAAAACGTATCAATCATTTGATTCACTGAGACAATAAATAGAACATGTGTTTAGGTAACTCCAATATGAACTATCTCCATTTAAAAAAAAATATGGACTTGTCCCACTATGGTTGTGGAAGCCCAATGGTGTAATGGATAACAAACCGCGCTGCCGTCCAGTGTTCGAATCCCGGGGTGGGAAAGGTCGACTCAGCCTTTCATCCCTTGAGTGGGTCGATAAAATGAGGACCAAGCTTGCTTGTGAAACAAATACTGGGGGCTTTGCGTCAAGTTGACCACCTGGCCTAGGCATCTGCACCCCACAGCCCATGGTGGTGAAGGCACGGTTGGGCAGCGCAAGCCTTGGCCCCGAAAAGGAGCTGTTGCGCCGATGTTTGACTTGACCACTATGGTTGTGAACCCCTTATTTTGTTCTCACATTTCAATGGATATCATTTGAGATCTGCTACAATACATTCTAAGATATATATACCTTCTGTGTTCAAAACTAATGCATATTAATTATACGACAGCACATACGAAATATAAATCGAATGTGTTAGGACAGATCACAAATTAGGACAGATTTAAGTTTTTTTGTATGACACATTAAATCAAATGAATATACATTTTTTTAATTTTATAAGATTTTAAATGTTCCGTCACCAATTAGAAATGCAAAATAAGGGTACCGGGAGAATTTGGGTTAAACCTACTGATTACCAGGGATATTCCAGCGCATATAAGAATACCACAGAATGGCTTAGTTTTTAGTTGAAAATATTTAGTTCTTTGAATTTGGAGTATTTTTTAAAGGAACAAATAAATATTTTTAAAGGAACAAATAATATAATAAAAGGAACAAATAATATAATAAAAGGAACAAATAAAAATAATATGTAACAAATAGTTTACTTATAAAATTTCAGGAAAACAGACTTGAGCCTGATACTCCCTTCTTCTTGGATAAGGACTTTGTGGTTAGATTAAGCATTTATAATTTTTATTAAATGTGTCCAGAAATTTATAACGTTGCCTAGTGTTACAGTTCCATCATTTCATATTTAGTCTACTCTTTTGAGAATACCCTGTATATTTTCCCAAGTTATTTTAAGCACGAAAAACTAAGCTTCATGTAGCTAGAAAAATACCCTGTTTTGAAATAATTTTCGCAAAATCTCAAAATCTAATCAATTATTTTTAATTTAGTTTAAGTTGGGTGACCAGCTAGGATGTCACCGAATTTCATTTCATTCGGTTGTGCCATTTTCACGGAATGCGTGAACATAAATGTACGCAGTTTGAAACAATTTTCCGAAAATCTCAAAATCTAATCAAAATTTCCAAAAAAAATGGCTTTCATAATTAATGTTCAGTGACCATCTATCATGTCACTAAATTTCATTTCATTCGCTTCAGTCATTTTTACGTGAAAATGGCTCATACTGATGAAATCAAATGCGGTGTTACATAATTTAGTAACTCACAAATTTATAATGAAATGTAATATTTAACCATCTCTGCTACTTTTTTTGCTGTAAAAGCTATTGCTTAAATAGCCGAAGATGAAATTACGATGTCGAAGTAACATAACTCTATAATAACAAGAGGCGGCTCTGAATATGCAATTTCCTGTATTTTTTGTTGGCTTTGGTGTAACTTTCTTGTTATATTGCTGTTGTATTTTCTAACGAGTTTCTTGCATGCAAATTGGTAAAGTTTATTTTAAAGTTCATATACTGTCATGAAGAAGTTTCTATTTTGACTTTAAAGTAATTCCTTACTCAGGCAACACAAAAATGTTCTCTGAACATCTAGTAACGTCCGAAGAATGTTCGGACAGCATTACTGACAACAACTGTGCAAACAACAACAACAAAAAAAGGGGGTCACAGACAGAACGACAGAATTACAGGCAGATAAACATTTTTTACAGGTCGTGCTGGGTTCCCAAGCATTTGAAACGGGCAGAAATTGCAAAATTTTTGAATTCCAATTAATATGCAGACAAAAGTCTAATTTTATTTATATAGATTATACGAAATAAAATTCCCATGGCTTAAACCAGAAACTGCCTCTTTAAATAAATATCACGATAACGATGTGAACGCATTCTTCAGGATCCGTTAAGCGAAATTTTATTATTATTATTTCACCTACAATTTTGCATAACTTATACTCATTGTGTATAACAAAGCTTAAGCTATTTCTCCTGATTTAACTACACCAACCACTATCTCTAAATAAATTTTTGTCAACAAAATGAAACAAAAAATGCAGAGATTCCTTCTGGGAAATCAGCGAAAATATTTATCATCACTTTTGACTGAAGGTATGCAAACTTAGTTGAAATACTTCTTGCAGCATGTTTAAAAGTTCCTTTTTGATCTGCATTCACTTGAGAATTCCAACTCCTCTAAAAAGCGATAAGCGCCACCTTTCGAGATGTTTGTGTTGTTGATTGAAGCATTTATTGCGGCATCAAACAGAAGATTCTGGAAGACGGTGATCTAATATTTTTCTGAAGCCTTGAATCTTTTTTACACAAAAGCATATTTCTAGTGCTAATTTTTCTCTTGTAGATTTTATGAAAAATAATTTAATAGTGCAAAAGCAAAGCGTTTTATTGGCATATTTTTATGCATGTATAAAGTTATGTCATTATAGTGTTAAAGTATTTAAAGTAACATGAAACTTTAGTTTCAAAAAACTTTAATGAAATAATTACATCAAATAAAGATTTTTGTTTTAGGTAGATTTTAATGGAATGAAAATTTTTTATTCGTTAAATGCATTAAGGTAGCTGCAATGATCTACAGAAAAAAAATGTTTCATTGTTTTCTTGTTACACATTTGTTTTCCTCAAGTACCTCGTAAAAATGACTTAAACGAAAGAAATTAAATTTTGTAGTATGGTACTTGGTTGCTACATTTAAACTATTAGTTTTTAACAAGTTTTTCAGCAGTAATTTAGATTTTATAAAAATTATACAAAGTTTTGGTCATACATGGCTTGAAAATGGCTCATACTGATGAAATCAAATGCGGTGTTACATAATTTAGTAACTCACAAATTTATAATGAAATGTAATATTTAACCATCTCTGCTACTTTTTTGCTGTAAAAGCTATTGCTTAAATAGCCGAAGATGAAATTACGATGTCGAAGTAACCTAACTCTATAATAACAATAGGCGGCTCTGAATATGCAATTTTCTGTGTTTTTTGTTGGCTTTGGTGTCACTTTCTTGTTATATTGCTGTTGTATTTTCTAACGAGTTTCTTGCATGCAAATTGGTAAAGTTTAAAATAGATGTTCAGAAAACATTTTTGTGTTGCCTGAGTAAGGAAGCACTTTAAAGTCAAAATAGAAATTTCTTCATGACAGTATATGAACTTTAAAATAGTCATGAAGAAGTTTCTATTTTGATTTTAAAGTGTTTCCTTACTCAGGCAACACAAAAATGTTTTCTGAACATCTAGTAACGTCCTAAGAATGTTCGGGCAGCATTACTGAACGTTAGTGGACGTTCAGAGAAGCTATTGTGTTATGCGGGAAATTATTTAATAGTAAAGAGTGTTGTACTCTTATAATTTTGAAAAAAATAATTTTTTTGAGTAATTGCTATTTACTCTGATATTTTTATAAGAAAAATTTTTAATTTTTCTTAAAATAGCTTTTATATTATTACATAATAGGGGATATCTGTATTGCGTAATCTAATAATTGCAGCCATTAAAGGTATATTATAAGTGAATATAGTTTTAAAAAATGCCATACAATTATATTTAAATAAAAAGTTATACATCCGCATGTTTTATCACGCAAAATTTTAAAGCATTGCAAGTTGCTTTCTGTAACATTAATAAATTTGGTTATAACAGTTACTCTAGCAGTATATAACATTTAAAAACATTTAAGCTCATGGAGAGAGCAATTGTAATCCAAAACTGAAACAAGCACATAACTCACACGACTTATGGAAATATTTCTGCAAAAGTTATTTCATTTCTGCAAAAGTTATTCCCTCGTCTCTCGTTTTGCTTTCTGACAAAGTAAAATGCTTCATTTTGCGAAACAATGGCCATAAACAGACAAATCCGTTAATTCTCTTTCCCTGCGACGCTGTTATCTTAGCTGCTATTTTCCTTTAAAAATACAATGACATGCTCTCTCCATCTATTTATCCTCTATGTTTAAGCTATCTGGGACTAAAAGAGAAAATTAAATTAATAAACTACAGACAAACTAACCCAACCCTCAATTCAAATTTTAGTAAAAAATAGTAATTTCTGGCTAAGAGAAATTGTAAAATGCTTTTCTCAAGTACTTTTATTTTCAAACGAAGTGAAACTGTGAAGAATCATTTGTAGAAGAATCCAGCTCAATTTTCATACTTCAAAACCTTTTTCATGAACTTTCATCTTAGATTTTTTTCAAAAGCATAAAAATATTGCTCTAATAATTTTGTTTAGATTTTGAACTTGGAAAATGTTTCCTTTGACTACTTTTTTTTCTATTTGCCGTTTTAAAATATGCGATAAAAGTGTTACGTAAACGTGTTTCAATATTTTTCAACTGGTTTGAGTCTAATTTTAATGCAATTCTAAATGAAAACAAAAGAAAGAAGAAAAGAAAAGAAAAAGAAAAATGAAACAAAGAAAAGAAAAGAGGAAAAGAGAGAGAGAGAAAAAAAAAGAAAGAAAGAAAGAAAAGAAAAAACAGAGAAAGAAAGAAAAGAAACGAAAAAGAAAAGAGAAAGAGAGAAAACTTTAGATGTAAGCTCTTTATGGCTGATTGATGGTACTGGTTCGGCAACACATCGGTATGTTAGATATAACGAAACGTGGATAGAATTATACTTCTTTCTTCTTTTTAAACATAAATTATGTCTCACAAGGCCTATGGGCGAGATTTATTGAAAATATCCGAGGCTCATATAATTTTTTATACTTTAAACTTTTAACTAGTTTAGTAATGGATAAGAGAGATCGTTAAATAATAGTTAGCTTCGGTGAAATAGTTTGGGACATTTGCCATTTAAAGAAATATCCCTCAAACATCAGACTTTTCAGTAATGCTATGTATATCACACCTAAAGTATGGTATCTATGACTTTAAATTTATAAGTACAGAATTAGTATCACCACTCTTTTGAAATAATTTTATTTCAAAATTATTTCAAAAGTTATTTTATTTCCACTATTTCGAAATATTTTCATAAATCTAAATAGGCACCGCAAAACTATATTTTCTCTTAGATATTAATTACTATTTGAAAATTCGTATGCAGTTTCAATTTCCTTAAAAATTCGGATGAATTCAAATATAAGAACATAATTGATGAAAGAAAAATTAAAAAGTGTTCCGTAATATGTTCATTTAAAATGAAATGTTTTCTCTTGTTTTCGTAATATTGCGGCAATATTGCGACAGTAATATGTTGAAAGTACATGCAATGATTTTTAGTATTCGTCATTTGATTTTAAAGAGGAAGCACTATTCTTTTATGAATGTATAAAGACAGCTATTTTTTTTTTCAAAAAAAATTTTCGTAATGTAAATATTATATTTTTTTATAAAACATAAACATAGATTTTTATTTTAAAAAAAGTAAAAATTGTGAAATTGCCATATAATATACAACCCCTTGTTTCACATTTCAAATATAAAATTTTTTACATTCTTTCTTAGCATCCTTTGTACAAAAAAATTAGTTTGCTCTAATAATGTAGATTTAGCTCTAATAATTTAGAATTTTAACTTTGTACTGACATTCAAGTGATAAGGGTGCTGAGAAAACGTATTATATTTTTCATCTGGTTAACCCTGGTGAATTTTCATGCATTTCTAAATCTCTGCTAAAAAACACTTCTGAAACAAGCTTTATTTACACTCATGTCCATAAATTAAGGATAATTCAGAATCACACAGAAATTGATCTCTAAAATAAAAATTTCACTTGTGGAATGATCACACACATCTTGAAGAAGAATATGCAAATTACAGGAAACCACCAGATGGCGTGGATGGTACGTCACAATGACGAGAGTGTAAGAGAGGGGTATAAAAGGAATGGTGGCCAGGAAGTAAAATTGTTCACAAGCGCTGTGAAAGCCTTTCAGTGCAAAAACCGCATAGTTATGGCACAAAGGAGGCATTTGGATGATGTTTTACGTGGCAGAATTATCGGACGAGTGGAATGTGGACGTACCCAGCTGGAAGTATCCGAGGAACTTGGAATCGCCCAGAGTGTCATCTCCAGGCTTTGGCAACGATTCCAAGATGATGGTAATGTGAGTATACGTTACAGCATAGGTCGCCCCCGAGTTACAACACCGAATGAGGACCGCTATTTGGCAGTTACTGCCAAAAGAAACAGACGGAGTACAGAATCAGACCTGTCTCGTCAGCTCTCTTCAGCTACCGGTACGACAGTTTCAAGGCAGACCGTGTACAGACGCTTAGGGCACATTGGTCTATATGCTCGTAGGCCTGTCAGATGTGTTCCACTTACCGCAACTCACTGTCGCCTGCGATTAACCTGGAGAAGAGAGCATGCATTGTGGACACCGCAACAGTGGTCTTGTGTGATGTCCAGGTTTAGTTTGGAGTCTGATTCTCGCCGGACATTCATCTGGAGAGCGCCAGGTACCCGTTACCACCAAGAGAACACCATTGAAAGACACCGTTACGGTGGTGCAGGATGGCTCGTTTGGGGAGGAATTATTCTTGGTTCCAGAACTGACCTGCATGTTCAGAGTGTAACGATGACAGGCCACATCTATCGGGATATCATTCTGGAACAACATGTACGTTTGTTTCGGGGCGCCATGTGTGCTGAATTTGTGTTTATGGATGACAACGCCCGTCCTCACCGTGCAAACATTGTAGACGAATGCCTTCAATCGGAGGATATCACCCGTATGCATTGGCCAGCATACTCACCGGACTTGAATCCAATAGAGCACGTGTGGGATATGCTTGGCCGACGAATTGCAGCCCGTCAACCACCTCCCACCTGGCTACCGGAACTTCGGAGTGCATTGCTTGATGAGTGGTGTAATATTCCCCAAGATCAGATTGATCTTTTGATACTCAGCATGCCTAGGCGTTGTCAGGCCTGTATTGCATCGTCCGGGAGACATACTCCGTATTAACCATCCTACTAACCATGTTATACTGTTTTTTGTAAATAGGTTCTTTTTCGAAATTTGGTCAAGGGAGTAAAACTTGCAATTTTTACTAATTATGTCAAACATATAGCATCTTTTTTGCTCTTTACTTTTGTTTAATAAATAGACTTTACAAATAAGTCAAATTTGTTTTGCTTCTTCCTCTTTCTTTGCCTGAACTTCATTATCCTTAATTTATGGACATGAGTGTATGATGGGTATTGCTGGTGAGGTAAAGTATTAGTATGTTTAATAAATAACAAATGTAATTCAATTATTTATTTTTTTAAATACAATTTTTGCCGCCACGAGCCCTGAGAGGAGAGCTACTGGAAAGGTTTCAGATTAATATAAATCTGTGAAATATTTATGTATTTATTTTGAAAAAAAATGTTATATTTTTAATGAGTTCGATAACTTGACTAACTTTGACTAGACATTTAGCGTTTATGAAACTGCTTTAACAAGTCACTCTTCTACATACTTTAATGTGTGTCATCTTCTGCAAGATTTATGCGCTACGAGTTATGTTATGCTGCATGATTTGTGCACTAGCTTCAAGAGTTAATGAGTTGGAATACGAATCAATGTTCTTTTCAAATATTTCCATGCATCTTAAAGCACACAGACACACAAATTATCCTTCTAGATTAATTATCACTAAGAACGCCTTAAATTTCAATATTATTTTAGGCCGATTTAAAACGTAAGTACACATTTAATGAAATTAAAATAAAAATAACTCTAACTACATTTCTTTGGAAAAATAAAGTTTGATTGAATTTCTATGTTTTGGTTAACTGTTTTGGTATTTATAAAGAAATACCAAAGAAAATTTTCTCAGGCACAATGCTGAAATAAGAGTTTTAAAAACTTTCGTGATGGATTTAACTGCTTTTTACGTCTGAATCTTTTAAATTCTGCATCCGTAAATAATCCAGTCTGCGTTTGCTTCAATTACGCACTGATTAATCTATTTGGCTCTAATCGCTTGAATACACAAAAATATTTCAAATTCTTTTCAGCAGTCATAATTTAACTTTAAATAGAAAATACTATTTTTAGGAGCTTTACAATGAAATTGTATTTTGTCTCTCCGTCATCGGGTCACGCTTAACCCCACCGGCCCTGAATTTTAAATAGAGCAGATAAAAAATCAATGAGTAGTTAGATGAGCTGCGCTAAATTTAAGTATCTTAAATTTGAAATGTTATAACATTCAGCAAATTACCATACTAATTAAAAAATGGTCTAACAGTAGGACACTACGTTATAATTGAGGAAAATGAAAAAAAAAAAATTACAGTATGTACAGTACATTTGTAACTACTAAAAAGCAAAAAATAAAAACTAAGTAATATTTAATAAAAATAGAAGCTTTTTATTGTGGAGCGCTAAAAGGCATAAAATAATAATTTATTCTTGCAAAGATATGCTTTGAATGAATGAAGTTTCAAAACCGAGAAAACTTTAGAGAAAAATATAGGTATTTCACTTTTCCAAGAGTTGAAAATTTTATAATATTTAAAATATATCAAAAAGCATTAGAGGCCTTTACAATACAAATATTAATGACTAAATCAATGCCTTACAAGCAAATAACAATTCAAGTAGGATATTGGTCTCGAATGCTCTTTAAAATATTTTGAACATTTAAAAATTTGTATATCTTGCAAAAGTACCTTTATTTCCCTCAAAAGTTTTCTTAGTTTTGAAGCTTTCATTTATTTTTTGGATATCTTTGCAGAAATAAATTTTTATTGTATGCCTTTTATGGACCAAATCTTCTACTTTTAAAAATTGTATTTTTACTTTTTTTTACTTGCATGTTCAAGTAATGCAAGAAATACGAAATTTTCTTGTTATATGTGCTGTACATATGCGTTATTCATTTTTTTTGTGACGGTGTTAACAAAAATTATTGTTAAATAACAGTAAAGTTTTACCATTAAAAATTATAAAATGCTTTAGGAGTATTTTTGTTTAAAATAAATATGTAAATAAATAAAATAAATGCTGAAACATCGATGTAAGTTCTCATTTCACATATAAAAAATTATTTCTAAATCTTTCTTTCTTGCATTTTTTTCAACATCGTTCGGACATAAAAACGCTTTGCCCCAATAATTTTGATTTAGATATTTAACTTGAAAAATATTCTCTTTTGAAGCTTTCTCTTTTTATTTCATCATCTTTCGATCTGTGATAAGAACGCTGAGAAAACGTGTTTCAATATTTTTCAACTAGTTATCCCTGGAGAATTTTCATGCATTTCTAAATGCCCGCTACAAAAAGGGACGCTTTGAAGAAAGCTTTATTGATGATGGATGCTGCTGGTGTGGCAAAATATCAGTATATTTAATGGAACGGAAGATGAATAGAATTCAAATGAGATTTCTTTTTTTTTAATATAAATTGTCGAAATTATCACAGACACGATGTCAAGAGAGATAAGAGTTTCTAAAGACGTTTGAAATTAGTACGAATTATTTTTATTTTAATCTCACAAATATTTTAACAACAAAAGATGTTGCTGCATGTGTTTTAAAAAGATAACATTTTTATCTTTGAAAAACTATTTTACGAAAATGCCTCCAGATATCAGCCTTAATTCAGTATTTATCAATTCACATAACACTATTTATATGTCTCCTTAAATATTCGTGACTACTTAACAATTAGATTGATCAGTTGAAGTATGTTCAAAATATGTCTTTATAATCTCAAAATGTGAAAATCAGTCTTCAAATTTCTAAGCGTTATTTTATTACTTTTTCTTTAACATAAAATTACGTTTTAAATTTTCGATGCAGACTTCATTGATTTCTGAGCGATAAAAATTTAATATGTGTGGAAATTACTATTGAAACATAATTTCAAATTGTTAAAGATTTAAATAAAAAATCTTTTTCTAAGCTATGATAATTTGAAATAGATTCTATGAATTTCTCGCAACCTGATAAGGTACCTTAAAGCTATGCGAAGAGTATTACGTTAATTTTTTTTTCAAATGTATTTTCTGTATTTGTAATATTGTTTAAAAAAAGGAATAATATTTGTTAATTTGACATATACAAAATTTATTACACATTTTCAATATTTGTCACTACTAAATTAAATTATCTTAATTGAATTATTTTATCCGTATTTAAAAACAATACTAATTATAAAATTTCTATCATTTTTAAGATATTGTGTCTCTAAGCTAATTTTTCTACGTCAAATAATTTTATCATTCAAAATTAGTTTAATTCGTCCATGATAAAAATATCCTTCACAAATGATCCATGATGCAATATCACGTACACAATAATAGCTTTATATAGCTTTTTTCTTCTCTTGTGTTAAGGTCTTTTGGATACTAAAATTATTCCGTCAAATAATTTTGATTTAGGTATTTGACATGAAAAATATTCCCTTCTGTAGCTTTTTTTTATTCACCGCTCTCCAGTCTGGGATTAAAGTGTTAAGAAAACGTGTTTCAATATTTTTTTACTAGTTATCCCTTGAGAGTTTTCAGCGCTTCTAGAAGCTAGTTTAAAAAACACTTTGAGGTAAGCTTTATTGATAATGGATGCTTCTGTTGAGCCAAAGCATCAGCAAACTTAATGGAAAAGAAGATGAATAGTTTTTGATATAAGTGTATATTTATAAAGTTCAAAAAATTTTGTAGACACGATGCCGAAATAAGAGTTTCAGAAACGTTTTAGATGATTATAACTGCTTTTTACACTTTAATCACTTAATTATTGCACTGTTAACGATTTGTGACGATTTTTTTTTTTAATCCAGCCTGAGTTTCCTTTAATTTTTCGCAACTATGACTTTCAAAAAATTTCTCCACAAGTCTGACTTAAATTATAACTATTGTTATGACTATCATTATGTTCTTAACTTTCTTTTTTCATTTTCAAGTTTGCGTGCATAAAATAAACACTCAATTCAGTTTGAATACTCTCAAAATTCTTTCAACGGTGTCAATCCAAAAATCTTTCCCTAAAAATTTAAATACTTCAATTTTCGATTAATCAAATTTTCTGGGTTACAACGATAAGTACTTGTATCAATAAGAACTTGGGTAACAATTTTTTGGGTAAAACGCAGTAAAACTTGTTATTATCAATACGAAAATTTAATTACAAAAGCTTGTGTTGATTTGTTGTTGTTGTTTCTTACTCTCAGCTCTCAATAACAACTGAATTTGAACTGTCAATTTATATTCTTCATTCCTTGGTTCAATTCTTGCTTTTTTAGTGAGTTGGAAGCATTCATTGTTACCTGAAAGTTCTTAATTTTAGCTTCATTTAAATGCATCTTTGAAAATTTCACCTCTAATTTCGAGGAGTATTATAGAACTCATCGGATTACTAAATATTCCATCAACAACATGAGATTTAAGGAATACATTTCAGAAACAAAGGCATAGCTATAAACAAAGCACGCATGCTTGATCAAATATAATATAGTTAACTCGCGATAAATCGAAGTCTCATCAGTCTAATATTCGTTTACCTCGAAGTTTTCATAAAATAACAAAATATTTAAATTTTTTAGAACAAAATCATCTTCATACCTAGAATTTAACTCTTTAAGTCGAAATTTTTATAAAAAATTTCATTTCATTTCATAGAATAAGAATAAGAAGGGATTATAATCAACAGTATTAAATTTTTTGCTGTTTCTTTAAACTACCTTTCCGTTACCATTCAGTTTGTTTTGGTGGGGCAAAGAAGTATACCTTCGCCATCCTGCTGAGTAATTCCGGTTCTAGAATGGGGAAAGAACGTGCATATTTTTTCCTATTGAGTAATTCAGGTTCGAGAATGAGAAAGGAAAGTGTATATTTTTTTCTTATTTTTAATACTTAAAATACTAAAAATTAATTTTTCTTAAATTAGAGTATTAGTACAATATTTATTAAGCGCTACTTAAAATGTAAACTTTAAAATTTTGCATAAAAAAGGTATAAACCAATAACACGAACTTTTGATAGCTCAAAGTATTTGGCTGATCCCTTCGAGTTTGGGTTATCGGGAGTTGACTGTATGATACATAGAGTTACAAAATTGCAATGTTGTTTCCTCGCATCAATGTGTATTGCGGGAAAGTGAGTTATACAGGCATTGTTGCAAGTGAAATGAGTATATGACCCCTCGACCTTGGCGACAGAATTGGCGACCATTTTGTTGATTTGGCGACAAAAAGACTCTATTGACTTGGCAACCAGTTCTCTTAACTGGTGGAATTTTCCTGTTAGAAGTTACAGAAAAAATCTAGAAAAATGATGTCACATCGTTTATGACGTCACGTCAGCTGAGAAATCTATAAATTAGGAGTCACTCCCACTGTCGACTTAGTGTGTGATAGACTGCGCAGGAATACATTGACATTGCGCTTTGAATAGTATTTTGCTGAGCTAGTTAATGATGTGCCATTGCCTGTGTTACTAAAATCTGTATTTTTGTGAGATGCTAGCGCTTCAAGTCATCGAATAAAGTGCCATATTCGTTTTTCGGGCTTGTTGCAGTATTTTATTGTACAACCGCGACCAGATTTTTGTAACAATATTATAAGACATTATAGAAGAGTTATTTTATTTTGTCTGACACTCATGTGTCTTCATAAATTGGGATCACATGAAATGACACCTCGTAATCGTATACTAGCACTCATTTTTATTTCATAGTTCAAAGAATTCGGACGCCCTGCGAACTTTGAGAAGAAATTTCCTGCGCTTTCTTTGTTTCTACTTTCCTTCGGCTCGTCACAACTTCACTTCCTTATCCTGTGTAATGGGAGCAGGGTTAATTTGTTCCGGAGGGGAATGTTTCAAGTGATCTGGCAACAGTCCCAATTCAAACATCATCGTGTGTTTTCCTTTGTAACATTTTTTTTTTTTTTTTTACTTATTTGCTAGCACATAAACGTGTGACTAATGATATTCTACGATCTGCATGAAAAAGGAATGTTTATAATTTTTTCCTTATAATGTTTCTGTACTTCCAGAGTATAAATAGTTAACCCTCTATAAGGCCGTGGTAAGAATACTTACCACCTACGGTCTATTAACCCTTTAACGCACAGTGTTCCCGCTCTGGGAACACGAAAATCCGGCGTTTTGACTGTTGCCAGTCACGAAGAAGAGATTTGATTTCTATAAAAATAGTAGCGGGTGACAGAGCTCCACGAGAATCCTTTACTTTTTAGCACGTCATTTCCCGTAAAAAAATGGTCAGGATTATTTTTTAACAGCACTGACATCTGCTGAAAAATGGAAGAATGCGAAAACAGCTGGATAGATTGCCCAATGCTGAAAAAAGGGCAGCCGTTGCCATCGCTCGACTTAACTACCAGCGACTTAACTACCAGAGATCTGTGGCACGCGATGAACTTTTCGATCGTCCGCCATCTTGCTGGTAGTTAAGTCGAGCGATAGCAACGGCTGCCCTTTTTTCAGCATTGGGAAAGGGTTGCGCCTCAAAGGGTTAAATACAGAAATCAATTATCATTAGTGAATTTTCTGATTTTCGTTCAGGTATATTGGATGTATGTTTTTTCCATACATCTAGACTCTAAATTATATTTGGCTTATGAACTTTTCTTTCATTCGTAATTTTAAAGAAAGCTCGAATAATGACTCGAAAATTGAGCATAAGAATCATCGTTTTTAATTATGTACTTTTGCGTTTAATTCCGTGTACAAGAAGCAGGTACTTTTCCGACTTTGATTTTGTGAATAATTAATATATTCGCCTGCAAAATTTCGATGTTTTCTTAATACTTGTTTCTCCAATTTTCACGTGGGATATTACAGTAGAGTGAAAATATATGAATTAATCCTAAAAAATGGACCAGAAAAATTCCAAGTATTTTCGATTCTGTGCTCATAAACTCTCCTTATAAAGAGATAAAGAATTACTCCATACCTTAAGGCTGATTCTACAAGAACTAGAAGTGAAAGCCCGTTGTGGATTCAATTACAATACGCGCAAGGAAAAAGCATTTGACGAACATATGTCTACACTCAATATTTATTTATTTGCCAGGAGAGGACAGCTCGCGTCACTGAATGTGTCGCTTAGAGCTACATATACGTCCTTTCCGGAATTTCCCGCCACAATTTGGAGCCTCATCAGGAGGTGGGGGACTTCTGAATATTGGCAACCCTCGGAAACTGCTAGAGACCGCCGAGAGGACTGTCGGAACCACGGATTTAACGTGCACGTACACCGCATGTAGACGGTGGTCTTTAGTGGTACGCCGGTATCGAACCTACAACCTTCCGGTTACGAGTCCAACGCCTTAACCACTGGGCTACCACGGCCCCTACACTCAATATAGTTCATCTTCGTCCACCTAAAATGTATAAGTTCATATTCACTTTTTATTATAGACCCAAATCAAATTTCATGCTCTTCTGGAAACGCCCAGAATTTTTTAAAGATTTCGTTTTGTGTACACAACCTTTCTTATATCCATCCAGAAGATTTAATTGTGAAAAAAAATTAACTATGTAATCTATAAAAACTATTTTAACGGAACCGGAATCCCATTTTCCTTTCAAAGCCTAATGATGAATAGGACGATGAATAGGATTGCAAAAGCTCATTTTGTCACGCAGATGATTCACTTTTTTACTCTCGGAAATAAAAGGGAGCTCAAAATAGCAAAAAATTGCTTAAAAATCAGGGAACCTGTGGATTTTCAGATTTTTAAAGTATCCTAGATTGTTTTTTATGTTTTTATACATAAATATGAAAATTTTCAAGCGGATGGTATAAGCGGTGTAGATGTTATTACGCTTTTTCTGCCTTTTAATCTTTTTGAACTTTTTAATCTTCTTGGAGTAGTGGCGGAAAAATATTTATATTGAAGTGGTTGCCCGAAATGGTTACAGAGTGAGTCAGGGATCAGCGTAACTATGTAGTAGGATGCGATGAAATGAAGCCGCGGTACTAGTTTATTTACACGCAGACACACACACAAATAGAAAAAAAAAAAGATGTTTTCAATCCATTTTGTATTTTTCATTTCATTAATACGACTGTTCTACAGTTGAAGAGTAACTCCAAGTTACGGTACATTTTCTTCTACAATTCACCAAGACAAACAGAAATGGGTGGATTTTAAAAACTCAATTTGAAATCTATTTATCTCATAGACGTGACATTTCGTTCGTGAGTAATATTTCCTTTTAGAGATCTAATTGGTAAACTTGTAATTTTTGCTATACTTTAATGTATTTAAAAAATATATATGTATGTTTAAATGAAGAGATTTAACAATAAACTAAAATTTAAAAAAATATCGCTAAAGGAATTCGTGTAAAGCACAAATATTGCATTCATAGCTCTTTTTTCTTGCAAACCAGAAAACTGATTCTTTTTTATATATTTTACAATTTTGAACGTGTAAAACCTCGGACACATTAATGCATTGCTGCGTCAATCTTTCCTTGAAATGCACAAAATAAAAAAATAAAAAATATATAAAAACTTAATCTGGTATCATTTTAAATTTGTATATGCTGGATGTTCCAAAACGTTGAAACGGAAATTTAAAAAAAAGCGAAAAAAAAGAAATAAAAAAGCTATGGTCTCAAAAGAGAAATTATAACTAAATTATTTTTATAAATTTTGAGTATATATATATATAAGGCAGTAGCCAGAAAAAATTCCGGGTGGGGGAGGGTGATATGTAGCGCTAAAATTTTATCGTCTGTAATTGATCTCCAGAATCAGCGCAATAAGAAACTACTAGTGCATCAACTAAAATTTCTGGGAGGTGGGGGAGGGACCAACCCCCCATGATCCCCCTGGCTACAGCTTTGTATATATAACATCAAAAAACAAAATTTATGGAATGAATCAGAATACGATCCAGCATGGAATGGACACAATTCGCAATAAAACATAGGTTCCTAAATACTTCAGCTGCTAAGAAAACGGAAACATCAGGTATGCTTAACTTTCATTTATCTGAAAAGCTTGTAGTGGTATGATAGTAGCCAATGGTGCAGATAGATAGACAACTTCTCGTTGGTGGCAATATTCTCTAGAAAGCAAAGCAAACACCAAATGCAGAGCTGGTATAGCTTTAGTCAAACTAAATTTAGGTAAGTAGGCAACGAAAGGTAAATTTTTTAAATTGTTGCACCTCATCCATAATGTACTGTAAAAGCTAGCCAAAATATAAAAGTCGAATAAGTTAGTGAAAGACAAATTAATAAAAAAATTGAAAAAAGTTAAGATTACGAGCTGAAATTTTTTTTTTACAACAGACAGTGCGTATCGCTGACAAATCCAAAGGTAATATATAAGGCAATTTTTTTAGACGAAATCATATATTAAATAAGTAGGAAAAAATAATTTAAGAATAACTACAGCACTTGAAAACCGTTGTGTATCACAGCTCTATTGTTCATAATACCTTTCAAGTCTATTTCAATGCATTCTCGTTCTTTAAGAAAGTTATGTTGTTTAATAAGTCAGACTACTTTGCAAAATATAATGGTACATGATTTTAAGCCCATGACACAAAACACTTAAAAAAAAAAGAAGAATGCTACCAATTCATTAAATATGCATTAAATTTATGCCAGTTAATTTCTATTTTTTTCTCTACGTTGCTTCAGAGAATACAAAAGAGAGGGTGCTATGGCAACATCGATATGCAACTTACGTTTTCTTCAGTTTTGGTTTAAAAAAAAAAAGAAAAAAAAAGATTTCTTACCTTTTTGATATCCAAATTTGCAATAAACATACAAATAAAATCTAATAGAACAACACAAATAAAATATTAGCCGTACGGCCGTTCGCATTAATATATTTGGTAATCTGCTGCTTAAGGAGATTTAATTTCTGTTGTTCTCCACGTAATCATACATTACTCAATTACTTGCCAATTCAAAAGTCCTTCAAATTTCAAATTAAAAACTACCTAAAAAACATGTATTCATTTCTGCGCGTAAAAAAATCAATTTTCCTCGAAAATTTAATCATGATTTCATATTTTATTTTTTAGTTACAAATTTAATCTCCATTATCACAAATAAGTAATTTTATGTGAAGAAAAATTATTTAGTTAAGTCTGAAAACTCCAAAAACATACAGCACTCTAGTCATAGTTCTGAAGAGCAAATACGTTTCTCTTTGGTTTTCCTTGGAAACTTACTAATCCAGATTTTGCATTTCATTTTTGCAGATTTTATCTGTATTATTATACAAAAATATTTAATACAAAGAAAAATAATTTAATTAGGTCTAAAAAAGTTGAAACCTCCATCACTCTAGTCTTAGTTCAGAAGCTGACTTTTATATTACTGCATAACCAACTAGTTCAAACGGAATAACTTTTTCCTTGTATATCGAAAAAAGTTTTAGTGTATTTTCTTTTTACGTGTGTGTGTTTAAGAACCCTCACTCCAACTCCCTTCCGTGCAAATAATTAAGCATTCATTCAGTATTTCACTTACAAATCTAACGATGGAACGAGAACAAGATCTAAGAGAATGTTCCATTAAGTTTTCTAAAAGCAGCCTTAAACTATTTCCCGCTCAAGAATAAAGGTTCAATTAACACCTGCTTACGTTTCAAGAACTTCGCAAATTTACATTGAAGCGCTAAGTCAATATTTCTAACCGAAATTTCCATTTATATTTAGTCACTACTCCTTTTACTTTGCCCTGCAGTGCAGTTACATACGCACACAATTTTTCTGAATCATTTCCGACCTGAATACGTACTAATAATGGATTTTTCTTGTCTAGGCTGACAGAAAAGTTTTTAATTTTCCCCGACGGCCCTAAAATATCGATATTCTGACCATGCTAATGAATTTTAAATTGAGAAGAGACGGGAGAGGAGGGTACACCGGTACATCGCTTAAAAGAGGAAAAGTGAAAAATGGACAAATGTCCTGAAACGTTATCTCTTGGTGCCTGTTTTATTGACTTTTATATCACATCGTAACAAAGTTGTCAATATTGATTATCATCACTTCTGCAGCAGTTTTATTTACCGTTTCCTATCTGTTTCTTCTTTTATGTTTAGAGAGGGATAAAGTTTCCTTAAAGTAAATAGCGGAAAATTGTTAAAAACTATATGTTACTAGATGGTGAAAAAGATAGTTCGGACTTTTTTCTGGTAAACAGACCATATTTTTTCTCATTTTGCGAGATTTCTCTAACAAATTATTTGTGTTTACAGTGACACTTTTTCGATATCAATTGTACGTCATTTAAACTTACAGTTTTTGTTTTAAAAAACTCAAAAAGTGCAAAATATGTACTAGTGAACTAAAGTTTATCCCAACTGAATAGAATATTGTAGAAAATTATTGTAGATTCATTAATATTACGCCATTAATGGCTCTAAACCTTGTAACATAAAATTCATAGCTAATAAGTTATGTGTTATCCATACGAATGATCTAAACGTAAAATTACCCAAATGTAGTACAGGGGTCTACTACGCCTGATTTCTTACGCAGTTCGTGATTATTATTATTTTTTTTTTTTTCATTCAAGTGAAAAAAAAATATTTTATGTTTCATGTAGTTTTTCGTAATTTTTCTCATATAATACAGAATAAAATTATGTTTACCTAGAAAGAATATACCCTTGGAAAGTTTATACCCTTGGAATAAAATTACGTTTACCTTAAATAGAAAATTTCTTCTTAAAACTATTTTTTAAATGTGTAACATCGTTTGCAGAATTTTAAGAATTACTATTTTAAAGAAACTTACTTTTCACAAAACGTTTTCTAAAATTACTTTAAAAACTGTAATCTTTTTTGTTGCAATTTTCATCAAACATTTTCTTTGAGTGGTTTCAGTATCAAATATTTGTTTAAAAAATTGCATGTGAAAAAATTAGTTAAAATTAATAAGATAATTTTATAAAATAAAATGAACTAAAAAAAAAGAATTTTAAAACAGTTTCTTTTAAAAAATGCCTCTTTCGCAGAATTCATTCTTAAAATCGGTTCACAAGAAGTGCAATTAAAAAATAAGAAATTTCTTATGATCCTAGGACAATGGTGAATTACATAACCTAATAGAGAACTTATGAAAATTTTAAAAAAAATTCTAAATCACAGAAATGTATATGCAAACTGTCCGAGTCGTCTCTATACATTCAGGAAAGTAGGACAGAACACCGCACGTACGGTCAGCATTTTTAGCTAAACGTTTCATACGTCTTAATAGGTATACCTTTGTTCAACGTTCATAGCACAGTTAGTGACTTATTTGAGTAATTTACAAAATTTATCTCTTTTTTACTGTTAAAAAACTTCATTTTTTTTCAAAAGAACAGTCTAGTGTGCAACTAGGCTGGGTTTCTTAAATTTTCTTGGTAGTATTTTCTTTCAAAATCTTACTGCAGCAAATTGGACTTTCGTTCTCTGTCCGAGCGTAAGTAAAATAATAATTCAGGTAAATTCTTGTAAAACCACTCATAAACCGAAGAGTATTTACAACGTTTAAAGTATTTCATGTTGCAGTGTACAGAGAAGACTTCATTTAATTTTGGTGTTTGATTTTTTAGGAAGAAACATTATTTTGCAACTTTCGATAGTATTTAATTTCGAACAATTTTTGGAAAACGTCATTTGAAATCTAATAAAAATTCTTTAAAACTAGTTATTTTAATGCAAATTTTTCTCATACCTAAAAATCATTTTAAATTAAAATTCGGGAAAATGAAATGATTTTCTGTACATGTTTTGATATTAAAATGCGAAGTTAAATTATGAAAATAGCATGCACAACTAGAAATCTCCATTATCGAAATTTTAAAAGAAAATAAAATTAATCTGTCTTTAAGTCCCTTACCATGTAAGATTTGTTAACATTTCAATTGCTTTGTAAAAATTTATTAGCATTTTATCAAAATTTATTTTCTCGATTTACCGTACAAATTTATGATAATATTAGAAACGTTCCTTTGTGTTACTTATTAAACTTTTTATGCTAAAGAATAAGCATGGAAGCATATTCGAAATTACTTTTTCAAGATAAAAATAAGAAATGAAAATAAAATAATATTGCCATAACTTATTAGTTTCTGGAGACAATAAAAATAATTCTGACTCTTTTGAAGGAAAGTATTTCTCCTTTTTGAAAGCATTTAATAAACTAGAGTGCCAATATATTTAGCAATACTCTTAAAATTACTTTCAAATATTTAAAAATTTGTGACTGGTGAAATATTTAATATTTCTCGTAACTTCAACGTAATACAGCTAATTACTGCTACAACATCTTTCCTATATCCAATGATTGCTGCCATATTACTTGCATAATTGTTGATACAAATAAAAGACATTATAAACTACTTTTCAGGTTTAAAGTTCGAAACTAGTGTTTAGAGCTGATTTTCTATTCAAATTGATTTCAATTTAATATTATTGTTTTCCGTGTTGTTAAAACTAATAGATCGAACACTTGCCATACGAGAATCCTGATTTTTGAAAAATTTTAAACATGAATTCCATAGACATGAATTCCAGCTATTAGAGAAAAACGGAACTGCAGAGATTCTCCTTCTGTAGCCAGTATTACTTTTTTTTTGCACTGATCTTTGAATGCCCCGCTGGACCTAGAGGAAACTTTTTAAATGGGTTTCCCTCGAAAGATT
Organism: Cheiracanthium punctorium; assembly: GCA_038373885.1. NCBI lineage: Eukaryota > Metazoa > Arthropoda > Arachnida > Araneae > Cheiracanthiidae > Cheiracanthium > Cheiracanthium punctorium. The sequence goes on along the minus strand of JAWZYV010012302.1, from coordinate 72,056 downwards.
GAACATGGGTACAGTGAAAAGTCTAACATTAAAATAACCCCCATTTCATGTCTTATGTGTGCATCCCTGGCCCTATTCAATTAATCGCAAGAATAGTTTTTTTACCGCTTTTAATCTGAAGCTAAATGTATTTTAGACTAAAAACATCACTAAGTGTAATGATTTCAAGAAAGGAAAATTCCACATAAAGAATAAATCATAATATAAATTATAATACTCCAGAAAAATTAATGTTAAGACTAAAAACATCTCTAAATTATTCACGCTTTGTTAACACATTGTATTGTAAATCAATACATGTCCCTTCATTTAAGTCATATTAAAATGTTAAATAAACAAAATATACGAGCTTGTAAATAATGTGTATATAACTTTTTCTTACAAAAATTTGTTTTTATCCAAAACGTAATTTCTATACACGCCCCCCCTCATTTTACATACGTAAATGCTTTAAGTTATCGTGAAGAGAAAACAACTGGACATTTTTACCTTTTCCAAAGCAGCTAATAGGGTATATGACTGCATAAACAGGGTGTTTCAAAAATATCTGACACAATCTTAAAGGGTAATAGAGGGAGTGAAGACGATTTCAAAATCGAATATGAATCGGCGCAAAAATATTCTGCATGCAGCTATTAATAATCACTCTGAAAGATAGATTAATCCTTTATGGTTGTTTATATTTGGTTTGAATTAATTTCCGTTGAGCGAGTAGCGATACATATTGTGCAAGATTATGAAGGATTAACAAGATTTATTAATTCTTTTGTGAACTTTAGACATATGTTTACACAATAATATGTGTTAATGTAATATATTTTTATGTAAAAAAAAATACATTTTATAACTCTCCATCGTGTGGTATCTCTCAAAGCAATCTCAAACATAAAGTCTTTCGACTACATGTGTCGCAAAAGTTGCTCTTCTAGTTGATTTACCTATTGACTGTGCAATTCCTCTAATCATCAGGGGAAGATATTTTCCATTTACATGAATTACGAGAACCTAAAGCAGAAGGGGAACCTGTCGCAGAGAGGCCAGATTCGTGGAAATGCTCCATAAGATTAGCGTTTTGAGTCCGGCGCCATGGCAGTAAACATTTATTCTGTGACAACATACTTTGCAGAATCTAGATTTTTTACCCCTTTCTTTGAGAAGTTCTTTTGTAAATCTCTTTTTTCCTGCGGAGAAAAATACCCCTTTTGGAATAGTGAAGGAGCCACTGGTACAGCAGCAAACCCGAGTGTCGGCTTTTGGTCGAAAACGATCGAACATGGGATGACTGCCGTCCCAGCTGGATTCGAAAGGCTAGGATAGTTCCTTGCTGTGGTGGCTGAGAGAAGACATATAACCAGAACGGTAAAATTCGGTGGCTGAAAGTAGGCATACGATCGCGAAGGGTTAAGGTGTTAGTTTAATTTTTAAACCACGTTTCATAAACATGTTCTTGCTTCCGATAATACAAGGGGTGTTCAAATGAAAAGGTACAAAACAACAATGTGGGCATAAATGAAGACTTTATTCAAAGTATGCACCATAGGCCCGAGCAAAACGATCCCACTGGTGAACGAGCCGAAGTATTCCTTGTTCCCAGAATTCCTGTGGCCGTGACGAGACCCAGTCCTTCACAACGTCCTTGAGTTCGTCGTCCGAGTTGAAGCACTTCCCTTTCAGATGTTTTTCCAGAGGACCAAGTACATGGAAAGCGCAGGGCGACATGTCCGGACTGTAAGGCGGATGATCAAGCCGTTCTCACTTGAATTCGGCCAGTTCCTTGGCGAAAACGGACACTCCGTTTTCTCACTGACTTGTGGGACACACAGTCTTCGCAGTATACGGTCATCATCCGGTGAAGAATAGTGGCTGGTTTAACACATTCCGCTGTCAGAAATCGGATAGCGCCTTTCTGTTCCTAAATCGTCAAATTTTGCAATGTGAACGCCATCTTGTCCTCACACGCACTGCCCCGTCAATTGGACGTAGGAGGGTGCTTTTTATAAGAGTTTCTGCCCTCTCCTGCAGGCCTCCGCATGCTCCTATCCACGCCGAAGACTCCGTTTGCATCCCTAGATGTCTCGCTACGTTCTCTTAGCAGCATAGTCAAATGTGTTAACGGTTAAGTTTTTACGACGTTTCGTACCTTTTCATTAGAACAACCCTTGTATATTTCAACAGTGAAACAAAACAGAATTTGTAAACCAAGTCATGTGCTTTATGTGAAAGATTCAGTAGTTTTGGACAAACCATTGTCGAAAAGTTCACTATTACTTCTTCCCTTCTTCCCAAGGGATTATTAACAAGCACATCAAGACGACGTTTCTAACTCCATATCAAAATATGAGGTACTGATCCCCCCCCCTTTACAATTGTGGCAGATATTTTATAAACGCCCTTCATTTACAGAGCTAACGGTCAATAACTGCTTGCAAATTTTGAGTACTGCTAGTCCGTATCAAAACAAAATATGTCTCAATAAATGATGAGGACGCTCAAAAAACCTAGTACTGCTCAAAGGTTAAAATGGATTAAGAACTTTGTAAAAAGTATGCTCATGTAAAAAAAAATAATACACTACGATCATTTGTGGTGATACAAAAGACTTACTTTTTTTCTGGACCTTTTGCATCACACCCGAAATGATCTTACAGCATTATTTTCTATTTATGTGTGTTTTTAAGAAACTTCTTAAGTAATTTTCAAATTTGATTTAAAAAAATTCCTGTACAAGTGTAGCGTTAAAAGACGTGGTAACACATTGACAATTTGCAGGTATTTCTGTATTCATACAGTAGAAATCATGTCAGGATATATCGTGTCACAGACAAAGAAATTTCTAGTCCAAGTTTCGTTAATAACCATGATATTTCACCAAAGTATCTCGAATAATTTTCGGCTACTATTGTGTGACTACTGCGAGTTCGTTCATGCAGCCCAATGAATAAACTGTTAACGCGAAAACTCCATTGAGTACACATATGTCATCTGCAGGTAGCAATAACGAGAACTGGATTTACTAGTATAATAACTCCACACTCGTGGCTTTCCGACCAATTATTTGAACAGTTCAGACTTAAGAGAAGATAACATAAGTTGTGACGTGCGTGTTCAATAGCACACATATATTTACTTCGTAATTACGTTTTTAAAAGTATTATAAATGTGTGAAATTAAACAAAAATCTTACTCGTGAGCTACAATTGCATATAAAGTACTTATATTTTGCCTTATATGGGAGTTTAATAGTCTGACTGGTAAATAATACATGAAAAGTGTTAATTTTTCATAAAAAAAGTTTCCGAAATTTGTTTAAATCGGTGAATATTTCAGCCATTCATTTTCAGTAACTGAATATAGTAGCACAATATAGTTCAATAACACATGTATTTACTTAGTAATCACATTTTTAAAATATTTTAAATGTGTGAAATTAAACAAAAATCTTACTCGTGAGCTACAATTGCATATTAAATACTTATATTTTGCTTTTTTTCGGGAATTTAATGGCCGAGATATGGGATTAATATGGGCATTTATATAGGAATAAATATCTTTTGCTTTATATGGGAATTAAATGGGAATTTAATTTTTTTCAGTAACTGAATATGAATTTTATCAACAATTAAGCTTTTTCAACATTAGAGCAAGTAGTTGGAGGGGCACATAAGAAAGCAATTTTAAGGGAACGCTAGTTTTTTGGGTCGCTACTGTATACTAAATACTGTATTTTGCTTCACAAAGTTGCAGGTTCGAAGTCTGCCTTAGACATGTAAAACCACTGCGGATTAACTGATTTGGTCCGTTAACGCGCGGAATCAAGAGTTTTTCGCATTTTTTTAGGTAATGTGCACGTTAACGGCTTCTGTATCGTTAAAGCTCAAAATTTTGTTTCGCTCCCTTCCTTCCTCTATTGCTTTAGGAAAAACTTTAGGTTTCGAAAGATTTTTTTCTTTAGATAGTGATGCTTGTTTGTTTGTGTTGTTAGGATAAAGCTACGCAAGTTCTATTCAAGAAAGATGGGGGTGCCTTATTTGAAGGACTTTCTAAGGGGTTCTAACTCGAATTCACGTAACACCTGGAGAAAACCGAGTCCGCTAGAATAGATTGACGGCCACGCGATGGCCTAAACGCTGGCCCTTCGCAGTTCAGCCTTTTGTCATATTCGGTGTCTTATCCACTCGGCCATGTCGGGGCCCTTTATATATTGAAATATAAATAAAAAATTTCCTTAATTATAATAATCAATTTCCTTAATTATAATAACTTACGAATCGTTTGATTCTATGTATTATAGTTTTTTTAATTGATTGATGATTGATTTTATCAGCTAGTTTGTAGATTACTTGATTACATGGACTTGATTTTTTTAAATATAATAAAAATTATAAATATAAATAATTTTTCAGCTATAAATAAAGAACTTTATGTTAATTTAAGCGTACAGAAACTTTGCAGCAAAGATCTTATTTTCACTTTAGCAAATGCCCAGTAGGTAATGTGCTGATTATTCTAGATAATTTGCATACAACCTAGGTAATTTCGAAAAATGAAACAATTTTCGCAATTTAAAGGATTAATGTGAACATTACTTAGATAATCAGTAGAACAACTGTGATCTCCATACTCTTGCTGCAACATATATATATGCCCATGACATCTGGAAAAAGTTTGCAGCTGTAAGTTATAGAATAATAAAATATTTACGAAGTGACCGCGATAGCAAACCGAATTTCAACAGATAATACAATTCGTATGGGACTCTTAAGATTTTGGAATTGCTTGAATCATGAAAAAAGCATATGTACTTATAAATACTACGCATTTCTTATACTGAAATGTATGTGGCACAATCAGTATAAGAAATACTGAATGTGGCACCTTTATTATAAATTTCTGGAGGAAAGAAAGATTTATCGAAGCTCAAGGATTCAGAAATTCTGTTCCATGAACCTTCAAAGTTTCGTTTAATTTCAGAAACACTATTCCCACTAAATCCCGAGAAAACCTTGAGCATGTTTTTTTCCAAAGTAATGTTCTCGGAGAAAAAATCTTTGAAAGGGATTAAAAAAAAGAAAGTGACTTTTAATATAGATGAAGGATGTTTTCTAAAGATTTTTTTTACGTAGTTCTTTCTCCGCTTTAAACACCTTTGTGACTTTAGCACTATGAATAAAAACTATAACTTGACAAGTCTCCAAAATTTCGAAAGGGATTTGAATGTTTTCCTATATTGCGTCTACTGATAAAAATGTTCTCTTTGGAGAAAAAATTTAGAGTCGGAATGCTAAGTTTAAAAGCTTATTTTTGAACATTGTATATATTTTATAAGATCTTATTGAAAATAAGAAATTGACCATCAATCTTCATTGTAAGTTGTTCATTGTTCATTGTACTCTTCATACGAAACTTTTGTTTCCAAGCAATATGTTCAGTGAGAAATCCAGTTAGATTCACATCTTTGAAAGCTTCTTTCTCACCACAAAATTAAATAGATAAATATTTGTAATAAACACGTAGTTATTAAAACAGGTGGTTCAGCAGGCATTTTTCATAGTACTTAACAGGCCTGTTCTATATTTAATAGCCAGCACACCTGGATCGTTTTAAACAAAACATTTCTGCCTTAACAAAATTGCTGTGATCGGATATTCCCCATGTCTTCAACAAATTGATAGAGAAAGTATTAGATTGAGCTATAAAACTAGGGCGCAGTGATTATATCTGTAAATTCTGACATTATACAAATTAATATGCTTCATTCTGTCATTAAAAAAAGTTTTAGTTACAATATACTAAAATAACATAAAATAAAAATTTTTTAAGCAAAATAAACTGCTAGAAATTTACTGCATAATCTTTCATGCATTTTTTAAAGTAGAAATAAAAACTTAAAAGAAAACAGAGCGAGGGAGATTTTTGCATTAAAGTGAATAATGAATATATAAATAAAATATATTATAAAAAATGCAATAAATTAACATGAAATAAGCAGTTATTTTTTAAGTAAATAAAAATACTAGATTTTGTGCATATTCTTTAATATAGTTTATTAATGTGGAAATAGCAAAAGGAAGATATGTTTTTCGCATTAATGTGAGTAATTAATGTATAAATAAAATGTTTTTTTAAATGTGTTATCGATGTGTTATATATATATATATTTCTGTCATTCGGCATAAGTTCTGTCAAAACATATTTTTGGGCACTCTGCCTTGAAATTTCCAGCGGATTGTTCAAACATTTTAGAGAAACTGTCATCAAATAAAAATAAAAAAGGCAGAATTTTTGTTTAAGAATCATCGCATAAAGTAATAAATAAATGTATACGTCGAATATCCAAGATTGTAATGTAATATCAGTGTTATTTATATATTTGTCAATATTATTATTATTAGAAAATAGCTGTAATAGAATTTTAGACAAAGACATTGTGAATGTGTTAGCATATTTCATAAAATCAATTTTAATTAATAAAAGGGCAGAATTCCCAACTGCTGCCCAGATCATATTTATCTACAAGAGATAAAAAATTAAAGAGGAATTTTTAAAATCATTTTCTCCCTTTTCTTAGTCACTTCCATAATGCTCTTCAGATTCAAATATTTTCTTGTTTACACGCATATAAGGTAAATAAATAATTCAAACATTTTCTTCTGAACACTAAATAATAAAAAGGGTCGTTGCCGAACATAAACAGAAAATATTCTCGTTATAAAAATTTTCGCAGACTATATTTATGAGATCATTTCTAGTAAATATACCGAACTTCCTGTTTATCTGAAGTCTTGAATTTTTGTTTATTTCATGTTGTAAATGCAAGATATGAGATTTTGTGAATATGCATAGCTATGCTTCATTACATGATATTGTTTATTTGGAAAAAGTCTTAAGATATGCATGCTTTTACGATAATGAATTAAAATCGAGGTGTTTTTTCTTTAATTGATATTTATAGTACATGTATGTGAAAGTAAATGTCATTACCACTTATAAATGGACCGCATTAAGATATGTAGAGGCTTTGTTACATATGACGACTTTATAATACAGAGAGTAGAATAGAATCCAAAAACATTTTAAAGGTTCGTTTTAATTATGTTGTAGGCCGATATTTTTAAAACAGCAGTTCTTAATATAATTCAAATTAATATTTTCCTACAAAATTATTTTGTATTTCATACAAAAATAAAACTCCGCTTAATAATAGGTTAAACGTAATACGTGCATAATATATTTTTAAATTTTTATTAAAATATTGAAATATTACCTATTTATCTCTTAACTATCATTATTTATCACATTTCTCTTTAATTAGCGATTAAAAATGCAAAGTTTATTTACGTATAGAAATAGTTTTTCTTGACATTTATACAATGACGGATTTTATTAAACGCATTCTATTACTCAATAGATAACTGTATAACATGTAAAAATATGTTAAACTGCAGAAATTTGAATTGATGTGGAAGATTTCACGCGTTTTATTTAATGTTATGAACATTTTTATTATTGTCAACAATTATAAGCAAAATAAAACAAAAAATAAATTATCTTTCATAAACAATACAGCTCATTGTTTTTCATTTTAACCATTATGTCATTATTTAAACCATATTATTTTACGTAATAAAATCTGATGTGGGCCACTTGATCTCCTAGTACGCTTACTAAATTATACACATTTTGTTGACTTCATTTAATCTTATTTACTTTAATAAAATTAGGGTTTGACTTTTTCTCGCCAAATAGTGTAAGAAATATACCAAACCAAGGTTTAGTTTTAGAAACTTAATTTGGAGATATTTCGTCAAAATTGGCAAAATGTGTACATATAAGGTCCTACATGCATAAGTCTCAATGTAAATACATAGAAACACTGAGATGTCACGCAGAAGCCTCTCAAAGTAAATTTAGAATAGTCAAAATCAATTTTTACATCAAAATCTTTATACCGAAAATTTTCGCTATCACAAAATTTCCTATACATTTTTAAAAAAGTAAAAAAAGTCTACATGCTTTCATATGCATAACATTACAACCGATTCGCGATAACTCGGATTCCAAGGGACCTTCCAAATAATTGGAGTTATCAGAAGTTCGTGTTTTCGGTTTCCCCGTTTTCACGCAAAAAAAAATAAGTTTTATATTTTAAGTAATGGTTAATCGATATTGTATTAATTCTCCGGTTTAAGAAAAATTAATTTTCAGTATTTCAAGTGTTAAAAATATTAAAAATATACACTAGAAGTTTCTTCCAGTATTCTTGAACCTATATTAGTCACGAAGGTTATTTTTTTTTCTCTCGCCAAGCATGCTGAATGGTAACGAATATGTAGTTAAAAAAGATCGAGAAAAACCTAATCTTTGGGTTTTTTCTTTTCCTACTCCTGTTCTATGGGTATTCCAGCACGAAAGAGAATTAAAACTTTAAAAAAAAACTTCAACTAAAGGAGTATCTTTGAGATATAGAGAAGATTTCCTGTTTAAAAGATTAATTTTTTTTTTTTGGTATTTCATGAGGTAAACTTCGAGGTAAGCGGAGATTCATCTGATAAGGTTTCCAGTCCTCACGAAATGTTTACTGTCTATGACTTTAATTTTTAATGTAAGTAAAGAATTCACTAACAAATTGATCACTGTCAAAACCATGGTGGTGTTCCAATGTATACTGTACTTAATCTTCCATTTTTTTTTAAATTTGTGAATATTTCAATTTCCATCTTATAAATTTGAATCCTCATTAACCCTTTAACGCGCAGTGTTCCCGCTCTGGGAACACCAGACTCTGACTTTTTGACTTTTGCCAGTCACGAAGAATAGATTTGATTTCTATAAAAAAAGTTGCGGGTGACATAGATCCACGAGAATCCTTTACTTTTTAGCACGCCATTTACAGTTAAAAAATTGTCACGATTATTTTTAACAGCACTGAAATCTACTGAAAAATGGAAGAATGCGAGAACAGCTGTATAGATTGCAAAAATGCTGAAAAAAGGGCAACCGTTGCCATCGCTCGACTTAACTACCAGCAAGATGGAGGACGATCGAAACGTTCATCGCGTGCCACAGATCTAGAGACCCATTTTTTTGACGACAGCTGGCTGTGCGCGAGTACAGCCAGCTGTCTAGATCTGTGGCACGCGTTTGGATCGTCCGCCATCTTGCTGGTAGTTAAGTCGAGCGATGGTAACGGATGCCCTTTTTCCAGCATTGGGAAAGGGTTTCACCTCAAACGGTTAAGTTTATACGTATATTGCAGTATGTTTTCTTTTACGCATCATATCCCTAAATAAGTCCACTATTGGATACGTCATACACCAAGCGCAGCTACATTTTTAATTTATCTTTAAAATATCCTGGCTGAACGCCACCCAATAAGTGTAAGCTTATTTAATTAACTTCCTTTCACTGTTCGTCGTATGTTTATCTATTCACCACATGTGGTTAAATACAAAAATATGTCACACACAATATCACAATATACGCTGGTAATTACATTGCCCACGTCGTGTGATCAAGGGAAAGTATAACTTGTAACATTTTTAATTACTCGCAGGGAAGTACGGCTGTTAGGTAGATAACGGTTTTGATTGATCTCGCGTGTTCCATCTGTTGACAGTGCTGCAAAAGAACAAAGGATAAAGAAATCTCGCTTCAAAAACTCAGGACTAATTAGTCCTCAAATCGACGAGGCTACATGTTATCAATGATCGACAGTTGGTGGAAAATATGATAAGCGGAAATAAATTAAACAAGTAATTATGTCCCAAACTTGTCAGGGGAAAAGAAACACTGTCTAAACAAGGTAGCAATTGCAGTTTTCCTTTCTTGCTTCCAATTTATATTGGCTTTTAAGTGGGCGCGATTTGAAAATAAAGTTTCCGTTACAGAGAGATTTCTAAAATTTATCAAGATGGAACTGCGTTGCAGAAGTTTCAAATAAACTTTAGACAACGAAATATAAGTTATAAAGTACTCATGTCTCAAGTTATATGGACGCAGAGCTGTATGTACTTTAACAGAAATTTCCATAGAAAGCTTTAAAAAATAAAATTCTGCATATTCCCAATTTGATTATTAATAAAATAATCCATAATTCATTGAATTATGACTTTGAATGAAAAGCATTTGAATGAAAATTAGGGAATGTCGGTGTGGTGTTTGCATACTGAAAACGTAACTCCGTGCCCACGAACAATTAACTGTTAACCGCGACTGCAAATAAAACATGTTTAGGATGCACGCTGCTCTAGAATTTGGCTATGTAAAATGTAATATTCATACGTAATCTAGTGTGATCGTGTGTTCATAAAGGAATGTTTGCAGTGTTATGAAAATTTAATTATTAACTTCCGAATACACCTACGACGCCTCGTACAGTTGGCGACAATGTAAAGAAACTGAAGTAATAATTACTTTGGATTTAATCCAATACCCGAATATAGATCAATGCACAAAGTTCTAGTTTCATTTCTATAAGAAGTGATCAAATAAAGCAGAAATTAAATTAATTATCCCGTCCTTAAAATACCGTACGAAGGGAGACTGGACAGCAGCTACGTTTGGGATCTTTGAGAGAAAGGCCATGCTATGAGCAGGATGATTGAGGTGTTTACAATCTTGCTTTTTTCCCATTTCTCTTCGTTGCCGCGGAAATTATCTGAATATAAACTAGGCAATAGATATAGAAGCGGTTGTAAGCATGCCGAACCGATGCCATTCAATTAATACACAACTGAGTGAGCATCCTTTTGGGTAAATCCTGACTCTGATTAAGTGCTGCTCTCAAGTTGAAAAATAAATATTCAAAAGGAAAAAACTACCTTTAAAGTTAAATGCGTAATGAAATATTTTTTAACCACTATTCCAATAGGCAGGATGGGCTGTATTTTAAAAATGGCACAAAATGCCTCCAAAAAAAGGGAAAACGACTTTTTTTTAGGAATGCAATCCATTGCAACTCACAAACTTGAATTGGCTGTCTGTTTTTCTGTATGTTGAAAACTGCATTCCATAGAAATACAAAATTGTGGGTATGCGGTAGACGTATTCTGTTTGCTTCAATTCTTATACAATAAACTCAGTAAGCAAGAACACACTTTATTGCATCGAGTTGATATTAGGTCACGTTTCCACCAAAAATTGACAACAATGCGTGTTTCAAAATAAATTTAGAAGTTAGAATTTTTTTTAATTTTCGTCAAGGGTTGTTTTAAAATATTTAGTGATTTGTTTCTTCGTTTACTTTATTATAAGTAAATTTCGGGTTTTTTTTCTTTAAACTCAACTGTTTAATTATATGAAAAACCATTTTTTTCAAATTGGACATATCGGGAAGGATTATTTGCCTTGGTTTCCAAAGCTAAATTCTGAAATTTCATTTCAGATAATAAGACCAAAGTCAGCGTTCTCTTTTAATGTTAAACTATTCATCAAATTTTTAAAACTCGCAATTTTACTTTTTTTTAAGAAATGAAATCTTAATGTTTCAGGCAAGTGGAAAAAAAAGGGTTTATGCTCACACACTTTTTAAAATATATGTTTAAAATAAAATGAGAAAATGTTTCAAAGCATCACTTCTTTCAATATTAATATTTGTCATTTAGCCTCAAGGCGATTTAATTTTTTATGTATTAATATGAAACTGTTTATGAAAGTATTTTCAAGATAGGAAGCCTTAGTAACGCATTTTAAAAATAAACAAAAAAAAAAAAAAACTTTTAACGTGTTTTTCGTTAGGAAAAACATTTTTAAACTAACATGCTTAGAAAAATAAGTCATTTAAAATTTATATTTCCATCACAATTTTAAAATTTACATATTTCAACACTGCACGTAAGCATCTCATCAAAATGTTTCAATTATGTATTTTTTCTGTGTGTATATCCATAAGATTTTTTCAGGATAATATAAATATTAAAACATCATATTCACATGATTCTGTTACTTTTCATACATATTTTAATGCTATTAGTTAACCAGTTAAAAATATTTCCTAGAAAGCGAAGTGATTAGAAAGGAAATATTTATCAGATTAAAATTCATGATCTAAGAGAACAGCATTCATTTTTCGATTGTAGCGAAAAATATTTATTTATATGCATTCTTTTATAATTATATGTAAGTTTAAAAGGTAATTTTAAAAGCTATTTTTTTCTTAGCACTTCTATATTTAGATACAGTCTAAATAATTTTTATTTCTGGCAAATAAAAGAATGTGTCACGTTTTAAACTGTGTGGTACTTGTATTCGGAACTTGCGTCTTTTCATCGCATGAGTTTAGAAATTGTTTATAAAATTATTCTTCCAGACATTTTTAGATAAATCTTCATATTTTATAAATAACAGAATATAATTTAATTTTTAAATTCATAATAAAATATAATTAAATTTTTTTAATTATATTTTAGTATGCCAAAGAATTATATAATTGAATCATTGTTCATTTTCCAGCATACTATAAAAATCTGTAGTACGTCTACATTGATATTATTCAATGCAAAATCATCATTTTCAATAAAAAATTAATGATTAAGTCACAAACACATTTTACAATTATGAGTTTAATATTTGAGCATGATTCATTAAATTGCCAGAATCAACGCTAGATAAAAACTGGAAGATGGGGTTTATTTTTAAACTTGCAGTGCCGACAAAGAAATAGTTGATTTTCAGTTGGCCAATAGTAATGTTGATTGTTAAATTATACCTCAAACGAACCTATAGCATGTTTCCATAGAAATGCGGCTGTGAATAATGATCATGCTATTTCGGATCATGCAGTTATTTCGGAATGCTGGGGGGATTGTATTCAGGATTATAAAAATACTCTAAATATGATTAATATAGTTGTGCAAGACTGGCTTTTTTTTTTTTTTTTTGCTAAGAGAGGGCCTTCTTAAAAAATGAAATGTGCAATACTTTGCTTTATGCTTAGGTTTAATAAGCTTTTTCTTTAACCAGGCCCACCCCCACACAATTTCCGTATCCTCCACTTTCGCGTACCTATGTCAAGCCATTTTCTTCCAGGCATATGGAACGGAATTGTAAACGGAAATGTAAAATTAATTTAAACGCACACTTCAGATAATTTACCACGTCACACTTCAAGGCTTTCCAGGTCTATAACCAATATTTGAAATATTCCCTGAGTTTTTTTTTACGGTAAAATTACTATTTAGGCTCTTCAGATTTTATTGACAGCTGGCAGCCCTGTATATTCAAAAACCCTCCCAGCATTCCGAACTAATAGTATGATCATGATCTACACCTGCATTTCCACAGAAGCACGCAAGTACTTCTGGCGCACAACTTAACTGTCCCCATGATTACTACCGAGTTGAAAGTCAATTTTTTCTCGCCACTGTAACATTATTGCACGTCTCTTACTAAATGTCTCCAGCACGTACTCTGTCGAAACGGTTCCTGTAAAATAACACAGATCTACTGACAATTATATGGACAATTATATGGTCTTGGAAATACTTTACGTTTCAATATTTGCATCGGATTGGTAAAATCTTTTTTTGGGGGGAGTCATAAGATAGAAAAGAAAGAAAGCCGACGATATCGGAATTTAAAAAAAAATCTAGATACATTTTAACAATTAGAAATTGAGTTATTTTCCGAAGAAAACTTAAAATCTTTCGACGTTTGCATTGCAATATTAATTTTAAAGCTCTACGACACAGAAAGAAAATTATTTTGTATGGTCCTGTAGAAGAACTATAAGTGCTGAATGAGCCAGCTTCAACAGAATGCATGACACAGTACATGCAAAAAACATATAACTTTCGTAGTATATTTATATGTATCTTTAGACAGCGCACGAACAAACGGACTTCAACAAAGCACACAAAAACTGAAATCATTAACACTTTTTCAGTTTTGTTGATCAGTATTACAAACGAAGAAAAGTATGGATCAGTAACACATTTGGCCCAAAACTGACTACTAAATCAACTGCAGAAGATAAACTAGAGGATTTAGAATAAAAAACAAAATACTTCTTCCCGAACGTAATATCGCTGCTAATTTCTTGAAGTGTAACTTAATCAGTGTCTTCACTAGCATAAGGCAATTTATACAGCTCCCGTAAAGTTACAAGAAAATAAAAAATAATAATAAAATAAATAGGATTAATTTAAAATCACAGTCTTAAATTCTACACTGAACTACTCATTATGTACGATAATTTCAGAGTCTGAAACAATAAATTGAAAGAAATGGGCATCATATATAAATTACAAAAATAAAATAGTTCTAGATGAAATTTGTATTATCTCCATAATTGAAGTATAAGTTCTTGATGATGTAGAATATGGCATATCAAGTTTAAAAGATCTCTTAAAATATCTAAACATAAAACAAGGTTTCCAATTTTTGTATTAAGAGAATAATTATTTTCTTTTTATAAATAGAATAAAAAAACACTTTTTTAGTTTTTCGTGTACTCTTTACGTAAATTTGAAACATATTTAAGCAACTTTCTTTTAAATCTTTATAGTAAAATATTAATATGTCTCTTCATTATAAGAATGCCTTACTTCGCCTCAGAGAGGCAAGTTTTTGTTTTGTTTTGATTTATACTTTAATAAAAGTACCTAAGAAAACTTAATATACTAATAAAGTATTTTATTTTCCAATATTAAAGTTAAGCTTTCAACGTATTAAACAAACTGTTTACATTATTTATAAATCCTTTCAAAGAAATATTTCATAAGAAAAATTGATAGATTTATAAAAGTTACACATAATAGATTACATATTAAGAAATTTATAAAAGATGAGTACACAGAATTTTTTTTTAAACTTTTCGTAAAGATTAATTTTGCTTAGTTATATTAAGATTTCAGTAAAAATCAAATAAACGTGAATTTAAAAAAAAACGTGCAAATTCTAAAATAAAGTTATGATACATATTTTATTTTTGAATTTAATTTAAAACTAAGTAATTATTTAAAATATTAGTCTTGAGATTTTAATTTTTGCATGCACTGTCGTTGAAGATACAAATTATCCGGATACTAAGAAAATATTATTTAAAAAATGAATTCGATTTCATAAAATTTTATTTTGAATAGTTTCATTAAAATATTTAACTATACTTTAAAAATTGAAAATAATATTTAAAATCAATGATGAGTATGGAACATTATTTGAAATATGCAGACATTATGAATATAATACTTTTTTTTTTAAAGTTTACCGAGATTTATCCTGTTTTTAGTAATGACAGAACTTATGTGTTCGTATATACATGTATATATAGGGTAATTTCGGTAAAGTCGCCTCGTCCGGGACAGATGCCGTAACCCTTGTATTTCTTGTAATTTTCGATATATAGCAGTCAAACGCACAGTATATGTGTGAAATGAGATTTCCTTAACCAGTATATAGCTTGAATCCTCTTCAAGGTTTTGGTTTTACCTTTAATTTTGCAATCCTTATTTTGAGATAAGTACATGGTTTCACTTTAAACACGTTATGGTTAAGTACATTATTTTTACACTAATTACTGAATCCATGCATGATTTCGAAGTCAAAACTAAGTGTAGCACTTGTATAGAGTACTGTGTATATCGTTACACCATTTTCCACAGCGAGGACAGGCAACTGTGATGTGTTACGTCAGTACCGTTCAAAATGGGATAGATCCCGCACTGCCATTCCGGTATACATGCCGCAGTTTCTTTTGTACGGGACACCGCACAAATTGTGCTGTCATTTATTTTACTGTATGTGCAACCTGGGATTTTTACGCAATTTAAAAAAAATGCGCCATAAGTTCCGGACTTACCCTATATAAAATATCCTAGAAAGGTGATAACACGCTTTATTTTTTTTAGACATTAGAGATACGTGGACAATGTAAATAGAAAAAATGTTCAAAATGGGGAAGGAAAAGAGTCTACATTAAGAGAAAATCGCTATGGTGAATTAAAAAATAATAGTTTAAATTTTTTAAAGTTGTATACGACGTACAAAAAAAAACTGCTGCTAGTGAAATGTGCCCCATATACAGTCGACTCCCTCTTAACCGGCCTAAATGGGACTGGGAGTAAGCCGTTTAAGTGAAATGCTGGTTAAGGTGGAGAATGGAAAAAAAATACCATTTTATTGATCACACACTATTTGATGCGCTACAATAAACGTATTGATTTATTACAAAGATTTTTCATACCATTAAGATGAAAGTTTAAAATGAAACAAAAAGAATGTTTTTTTTATCTGCTAAAGACTGGAAAAAAGTTCGAAGATTTACTGTAGAAATTCACCAATTTTATAAAAGCGTCACATAGATGGAGGAAGCCAATGCGTGTATTTTAAACAGGAAATAAAAAATAAAGAATTATAAAAATCTTCATATTTTTTGGTATTTTATTAAAACGTATTACTACTTTTGTTGTTGTATTTTAAATAGTTACGGCCGATTAAAGCGGATATCCTGTTAAATGGAGACTGGTTAAGAGGAAGTCTACTGTACTAATAATGTAATATACAAAAATTCAGAATTATATCCTGAGAAGTGTGAGATATATAAAAATAAACATTTGTTTACTTAAATCACTTTTCACTAGCTCCTGGAAGAAAAAAAATCACATCATATGATCTCGTTTCAGTGGTCGTGCAAAAATTAAGAAACAAACAAAAAAAATTTTTTTTTCATTATCATTAAACATTTTACATTCAAATTCATATATGGTCCCTGACTATCTTTGCTTTTAAATATCTCTCTGACATTTTAGGATAAGAGGCATAAATTTTTCCATCATCTCATTTGTGTATCGGCTACATTTTAGTAACTGGTAATTTTTTTTTCACGGGGGTCGTACACAAATTTAAAAAGTGTTACTTTGTGAAATTCACCGAAATGATATTTTTCTTGGTGTAATCTTTTTTCTTAACTTATTTCAAACATGTTTCAACCCTGCATATATATATAATTACATACGCATGCATTTCTGCCATATAATTACATACATTCTAGCAATACGAACGCTGATTTTCTTAACTTTTAGGATTCTTCGTCGTCAAAATTTATGGATATCGTATGTGAATAAATAAATAAAATATTTAAACTTTACTCACAACCATAATATTTAAAATAAAATAAGGCAATATCTATGCTTAACCCAAGTGTGTAAGTTCTCTTCTGTTTGTTGGAAAAAACCAAATCAAAACATCGCACATCAATAAAAAATGTACTAAATTCAGAAAATGGGAGCCCCCTCCCCCTCTTATATTTATGATTTATATTTAATGCAGGTATGGGCAACCTTTGAAAAGTTGCGGGAAAACTTTAGGATGTTGTCAAAGTCGTGAGCCGTATAATTGGGATTCATATGGGATTTTGAATGGCTCATATAGATTTTATATGAAATTTTGATATGTTCCGAAGGCTAAATTAAAAGCCGGGCGGATCACATCCTGCTCGACGGCCGGAGATTGCCCATATGCGATTTTATGCAATACCATACCCGAGTGAATTAATTTTCAGAACATACATCTATCTAACACACTCACTAAATTCCATACACCTCACAGACATACAATTTCTCTAACTACAAACTTGTCATCATCAAATACAGAATATATTTAAAGCTAAGAAAATATATATGGATGTATAATAACACTATTAGAAGTCAAGTGATTTTTTACGCCTTGAGAATTGAGTTTAATTAATAAAATATCTCGAACGAACCTGCTTCCGTTTAATTTATAGACTGAAAAAAAGAAGGTTAAAAAAACTCTTTTTCACGTAATCCATCAACATGCCAAGTTAGTTTTTTTTTCTTTTTTCAATGTAAACAAACAGTACTTTTTTATTTCTCCCCAAAGTCAGTTTTTGCATGGTGAATAAGGATATGTAGATTCAAAATTTGAATTTAAAATGTCGAAACGAAAATCAAAAAGACTTTCTGCCAGTCTCGTTTTTTTTTTTTTCACTTTTTCCCCCCTCCACGCATATTTTCAGTAGTCTATATATACATTCGAAAAGAAAAGAAGATTTATATTTGGAAAATGTATTGCTGTTTACTTTCCAGTTATGTGTAATGCATTTATGAAAAATTGCGAATTAATCGTTTGCAAATAAACCAGAAAGTTCTTCATAATCTTTGCGAAAAGAAAAAGCGCTATCGTGAAAATTTTTATTCGATAAAAAAAAGAGATGAATATTCTGGTGGGACATAGTATTTTTTATTTATTTCACTCCTGCAAAGAGCAGTGTAAATAATATAAACTTTTTTCTGATTCTGTAATTAAATGGAGTTTGAGGAGGTAAACAATGTGAAAATGAAAAAATAGATAACGAAGTCGAAATTTTACTCATAGTTTATTAGTAAAGAATATCATCAATAAAGTTTATTAATAAAACTAATACGTATGCCACCTCTAATGAAAATAAAGGAAAAATTGCTTATCATAAAAAAAAGAATTTTATCATTTTCATGAACACGGAGGTTACATTTGCTGCCATCGAAGTTACAAGTGACTCTTTAAATAATAACATAGTATTTAAAAATATCTCGAAAAAAATTATTCATTATATTAGTGCACGCACATAGCGTAATATTATTATACATTATTAGGATCCAGGTACATTAATTAAATTAAAGATATATATAATAATAATGAATTTAAAATTATTGAATAAAATAGATGGTATAGCCAATTAAACATAACATATTGTTTCCGACATAATAACATAATAATCCATAATAACATAAATAACGATTCCCATTGAAATACATTTTCTCTTCTATTAGGCATAAAGATCTCTTAAATATTAAGAGATATTAAAGATTTAATTTCTCTTTTGTTTGGTTTTTGCTCTTGTGTGTTAGTGCTGTTTTTAAAGTGTCGTGAGTATTTTTTCCTTTATCTGCATACTGTAATAAAGTTGTACACAATCATTAATTTCTCTCGAGGCCTCGTATTTTTTAATAACTTTGCCTGATAAAACTAAGCAAACGTTTTAAGGGATTTACGAGATTGTTTGTGTTTATGAAAGTTTTCTTGTGAATTTCGGTTATAAGAGTAGAAAAAAATTCTCGGAATTTTCTCATTTTTAACTATACATTTTAAAGAAGTGTTCGTACTTTCGTTCTTCGGTAATTTTTGTTCCTTACTTTATTTTTAATCAGAATATCTTTTTTAAATCCCCACGCCTTCTGGATTCTTCTATTTCCCTTTAAGTTTTTTCAACTTCCGTCTATATTTCTTCTTTTTTACCACTCTTGAAAGGCTTTCCTTTCGCCTGAATCAGTCCAATATTATGTTAATTAAAAATTACATCCTCGTTCATCATTATATTAGCTGGTTTGCTATCAAAGTCGTTGTGAGTGGGAGTGTGCTGTACCAAAATTTTCTATTTTGCTCTGCTGAAAATTTTTTCCCATACAGCTTTCCTCGACTTTCGTTTCTTTCTATCACTCATCATTGGGAATCTTTTTAAATCTTTACAAATTTAGTTCTCGCCTCATATCCTTCTTTTCTTTTATGTTCTCTGTATAACACAAGATCTTCTTTAATTCTTTTCTTCTTTCTTCTGTATTCAGATACTCTTTTCATATGTCATACCTTTTCTCCTTCCGCATTTTATATTTTAATAGGTCTTTTCTTTATTTTTATTTTACTTTTGGCTACCAAAAGTAGTCAGCTGCTCAGCTGAAATAGAACAAAAAATTTTTCTTCTCATTTTTGGAGCACTTTCAATGCGTAATGAATAAATTAAATCAATAATTTCAGTTTGACAGCAACTAAAGTCTAAATAAGGGGCAGTCTTCATATTTAATTCTGGAGAAAACTCGTCCATTTAAATAGCATCTCCCCAAACGAAAGAAAACCTTCAAATTAACCTAAATATAAATTTTCGCGAATTTCCTATGAAAATTTCTAGAAATACAGCGAATTTTTTATTGTGCAATTGTAAGGAGTTATACCCAAGTTGAGAACAATATATGAAGATTCTGAATTTTCCACCTATTAACAAGTTCATTCTCGGGAATATATACTTATAATTTACAAGGAAAATAATGTTTATAGTCTTAAATTTCTGTATTGGGAATCTAAACAATGACATTTATCGTTCCATCCAATTTCAAATCAGCATTTAAAAATTTAAATTTTCAAAACGATTAAGACTCCGCATTATACAATATTGTATAATAGAAAACTTCTTTTTATTGAAATATGTTGAGAAAAGTTTTATTTTTTGAAAAATTTAAAGTTTAAAATAAGGATTTTGTGATTTTCATTAACTTATTAACTACCTTAGGAACCACAAATATCAATTTGAAATTACAGTTTCAATTTAATTAACATAACAGAGTACGTCACTTATGGTTTATTTAAAATTAAGGAACGTTTCTATTTACAGTATTATATATGACGGTGTTCAAATTAATTGGCCTTTTTAAAATGGATTTTATAATCTTCCAAAATGAGATACTGTTTTTATACTGTACTGATAAACTATGGAGTTTTATTCATGTAGGGGCAAGTTGTCCCAAAATGATCCTAGAGGGCAAAACGATCCGCATATGTTTTCTTCCAGACAGGCAGCGCTATCTACCAAGTAACACATAAACTAGTTGTGACAAGAAGAAGCAATGGCGGCATTTAAGCGATCTGTGTATTACATGTCTGAGTAGAATTCTTAAAAAACTGGATTTCTCCATATCTCTTATAAGGTAAGCACTAACTTTCCTATTTATTTAGATATAAAGTCTTTAATATGCAGAAATATATTTGATTTTCTGAATAGAGTTTTTAGATATAAATTGCACTTGCTAAGTTTGTTATGTTTCTCGGCATGTTGCAGTAATATGACCTAAATTGGGAAGTCATCTTGCCGGATAAAATGACCCCTCGACTGAAGGAACTCCAGTACCGGGTCCTAGCCGTCATGGCAGCTCTTCAACCGTTCTCAAAATGCGCGACTCCTCATTACATTATTTAATTTGTTTCTGCGTTTGTTGTAGGTCATAAGTTTTAGTTGTAATTTTCAAATATTCAATTTTAATGCTTTTGATACTTTTATTTTAAAATTTTCATAAAATAAATCATGTTTTTATGATAATAAAATTTATTTTATTTTATTATGTATATTACATTATATTTTTTATTTTGTCGGTAAAAATCAATTTAAAATTATTTTCAAATGAAAGATTATTTTGCCCTTGGGTTGAAGGTAATTGATCCTTTAGACACTTTGGGAAGAATTTCCAAGAGTTTAAAGGCAGTTCTCTGCTCACCTGACCAATACGATCTGAAAATTATATAGCAATAGAAAAGTTGAAGAATGATTTCAAGTAAAATACGGAAATATGTATCAGACATCTTAATTTATATAAAATCAACTACTGAACTTAAAAATATGACATTTCGCATAGCCGCTTAAAATTGTTTTCTGCATCTATTTTTGTCTAAATTACGCTTTAATAGATATTTTTATGTATGTGTATATTAAGGGAGTGGATAACGTTTCGAGGTAATGTAGAATTATAACAACATTTAATCAGATATAACTACATACTACGAAAACACACTTACAACTGCTAGGAACATATTTTTTTCAACTGTAAAAGTGACGTCATTATACAATTTTTATGCACGGTAAGTGCTGTTACCCAGTAAGGAACAATGAAATGATAATATACCACACATATTCATATTTTTTCTTGCATTAAAATAATAATTCATAATGCGTATTAATGTTCCATTAAAAAGCACAATAATAGTAAATTATGTTTGAATTTTCAAGTTCTCATAGTAGGTATAAAAATGACTTCTTCTTATCAATGTTAATTATGATATGAAATTAAGTATGAAATAATATTTTAACGTAGAAGGGGGGAAATTTTGGAAGATTCCCAATACAAACATTGAGTAGTAAAATCTAGGTGTTGCCATTGGAAAAAATGAGGATAAATCAAATAAGTACGAAGATGGTCCCTTATGCAAAATGTATGCATAGCAAATTAAAGTCTACTTTATTAATAAATGACTGTTAATGAAACTTTGCTGTAAGATGAACAGTGACCTAATAAAGGCCAAGTGGAATTCTTTTTTTTTCAGCAGCTGCACAAGAAAATGCTGTAAAAAGAATCAAATATAATTCAAAATTTTTTATACATCGTTCATATATTTTTTTTAATTGATGGCGTATGCACGTATCTAATTTCATATTTTTTACTTTTTTTTTAAGAAATCGCTCAGTCATTTATTTTTACTTTCATTTTTTGACAATAAAGAAATTGCTGTTATGCAATCGGCTTTCTTCATTAAATTGGATTCTATGTAATTTAAGATTATTTCAAGAAAGATGCGTATTTGGGAAAAAGAAGAAACCTCTTTCGCCTTTCCAATGTGTAGAATTTTAAGCACATGAAAAATAATCATAAATGGATTGCAAATCTATATTATCGTGATTCACTTTATTGGTGAAATGCAATTTACTACAATGTTAACACGAACGAAAGGTTTCTACGTGTAATGAATCTCGTAAAGAGTTCACGAGAATATGTCGATGCAACATTTTTTATTCAGACAGTTTCTGCGTATGTATTTCCCAGTTGAGTAATAATTCAAAAAAATGAATAGTTAAGGAAAAGGTGTTAGGGAACAGTTTTTCCATAAGTCTTTCCGAAGAAATAAATGGCCATATATATAGTGAAGTGATAAGTACTTCTTTTGAAGTTGAAAAATGGCTCTCGAGTAATAGGAATAAATAAATGACACGAGACACAAAATATGAGTTTTATATGTTGATTTTGATATAAAAGAATTCTGATTCATTTTAAATTATTTAATATCAATGAACTTGAACTCGCAAGTTAATGTATTTTTTACAGAGAAATCATGCAGAAATTTTCGAATTACAAAGATACCATGTAGAAGCATTTCGCAGAGATCGTCATGTGTTAGAGCTATGGAGAGGTGGCAAACCTTGAGTAAAATATTTTATCTTATTTTTATTTAATTATAGGTGTTCTTCTTTAAAAAGAAAACTTATATTCAGACATAGGGCTCTTCAATATTTTTGTTTAAATAGCAACTCAGAATAATATTTTTTTTACATGTACCACTTAATAATCAATTTAAAATGATGCTAAAATGTTAGGCAAAATGTATTATATTGTTACCTAAAATTTTTATTACCAGTAACTTTAATATCAATTTACTGCAAGTAAGCATCAAAGTATGCCTATAGTTTATGAAATCTAATTAAAATATTTTACTAACACTACTTTAACATATTTGAACTGATTACCGGTGAGTAAAAATGTCTCTTTCGTTCTCACACAGGTGAATTTAGCTCAAAGTCACTTTAACATATCTCTACCTTATGATGCCAAGATAGATCCTATAGCCTAGCAGTGTCAGAGGCTTTCAATGCTGAAGGAAATCAATGTGTCTCGCAAAGCACTTTTTTGATAGATATTTAGCAGGTACAAAGTTAAAGCAGTGGAATTTTTTGTTACTCGAGTGACCAGGCATGAAAGTGCAAATTGGCAGAACAGCCTGAACTTTGCATGCGATGCAAAACTATCTCATTAATATACAATTACTACATTACCGGCTAATATCTTATATATTGGTTATTTAACTAATATAAATGAATAGAGTAGAACTTATATTAAAAAAATTCCGTCTTTTGACGGAAAACTTTCATGCCTGCGAGTGGCAAAAACCTACCAAGAGGTTTCAAGCATAAATCCTGCTACATCACATGAGATAATTTAGAAAATACTGAAGACATTTGACAAATCTCAGGATGTCTTATACCTCTCCTAGTGAGTTTTATTCATCATGAAGATGTGAAACTTTGTAGATCCTTTAATAAGGGGATGGGAAAAACCTTTCAAGTTTAAAAATGGCCATTACTGCTAGTTTAATCAGTATTTTCGTAGCCCCTTGCCCTTGTACAATTTTGAATACAAAAATTATGTTCTACATCGAGGTCATCATTCTAAAAACAATGGCATGTTCCTCAATTAAGAGATGCGGGCGCATAGAAATATATTGCTTAGGATAAGAACGGCTGATTTTCGATCAGGTTAAGATCTTGGGTTATCACTGCATGCCATATTCTGCAAATCCTCCCAAGTTCAATGCAAATGTACGGTATTAATTACACAGACTGAGAAGCCCCATTTTATATACGTGCTATTAACACGTTATTCAGTTATACGTATTTTTAGAATATCCATAACGCAGTATGAATGTTGTGAAAATTTTCTGTCTAGAATAAAGGCTATATATACATTCCGCATTGGTTTTCCAGTTGAGCTGGTATGATTTTGTTCATAAGGCCGCCACGTCTAAACTGCGAGGTGGATCAGCTACTGATTAGATGTATCATTCCAGTATAAGAATAGCTGCCAACTGCTACGGGATATAATCATCCGCTTTTTTAAAGCAGGAATTTTCGGATAAAAATGTTACTAATTTGAAAAAATAAAATCATTAAACATACTGTTTACAAAAAGTGGTTAATTAGATTCCGGAGTAGTTGGCAGTTATTAGTATAAGTGATTTAAGTACTACTACAATCAGAAAATATTCTAAACTAGCTGAAGTACCCGTCCTCGACGGGTTAGCAAATGCAAATTTCCAAAAAGCAAGAGCTTCCGTCAGCATTGTAGGAGTACACAGAATAGATGTAGTATGTTGCCAAAATAAAGAAAGCGAAATTATAATTTTTATGTATTGTTAAAATATTGTAAGATTAGCAACTACCTATCCTATCACTAAATTTCGTATCATTCGTATTAGTCGTTATTACGTGAAGTTTGAAAAAATATAAAAGTATTTTAAGAGAATTTTTCACAAATTTTTAAAAATTGGACGCCTATGTTTTAAGTTGAGTGATCACCTATCATGACACCTAATTTCATATCATTCGCTTCAGTCGTTTTTACGTGATGCTTGAACACAAATTTACGCAGTTTGAAAGGATTTTCGGAAAATCTCAAAATCCAACAAAGATTTTTTAAAAATAGGACGCCTATGTTTTAAGTTGAGTGACCACCTATGATGACACCCAATTTCATTTCATTCGCTTCAGTCGTTTTTACGTGATGCTTAAGCAAAAAAAGCGTCACGGACAGAATGACAGAACGACAGAATGACAGACAGACAAACTTTTTTTGAGGGTCGCATCGGATTCCCGGGTGCTTGAAACGGATAGAAATCGCAAAATTTTTGAATTCCAAGAAATGTACACACAAAAGTCTAATTTTATTTCTATAGATAAAATGCGCATCATTTAACACAATATTTAACGGTTTTGAAATTTCTGGACTAAATAAGCAATTCATTAATTCCATTTGGAGAACAACTTTAAAGTAAACATGAATTCCATTTCCTCGTTATCATTTAATACATAAAGAGTTTCGGTGACCTGTATTGATTGAATTTCACCCTTCAACCATTGCAGAAAATTGTACAGAAAAATGTCTTCACTTGATCAGCATGCTGAAACTGTAAACACAACTCAAATAAACATCTAAAATTTTGATAGAACGACAACTACACATCTTAAAATTTTGCTTTCAAGATGAATAACTGTTTTTTCGATACATCAAAATGCGAAACTGCAAATTAATATTTCCAGTTTAACATGTTTTAAACTGTAAGAGCGATTCGAAAAATACTTTTATAACAGAGAATGGACAATATGGTCTTATAAAAACTCGCATTTAAATCATCGCATTAGAAATTCTAAGACAGGCTTAGCATCTGAGCAATATAATTATGACAAGCTGCAATTCTAATTGGTCGTCTTCCAAATTAATATGCAGTATACAAGACAAGTATTCAGTCGTTCAGCTTAACAGATAATTATTACAAATCCAGCACAGAACTGTTTTCAAGCCTTATTCAATTCACTAATTTAGAGCGATTCATGTTCCAATTTATACTAAGAATTCAATTGAAATTATTAAACTGAATAAAACTCAAAGGCTTTTAAAACATTTTTTTAATCTGTACTAAAAATACACGTTGAAAAATATCTAAATATGTTTCAAGACTGCATTAATTAAATATTGTTTTAAAAATTTTATTCACATTTATAATATACGAGCTGGAGGTCCCATTCTTCTCACGGGAATGAATAGAATTTTTTTTATATTGCGGTTTGTTGTAATTACTATTTATCCTAATAAATAGATATACCAAAATGGATATCGCATAAACATTATCTGTGTTCAATACTCATGCATATAGAATTTCATGATGATCGTTTGAACGGTGAAGAAAATGATTCGATGCAGCGCCATCTAAGTCAAAATCATGAAAAATGAATAGCATCAAAATATTCTCATATTAAAATATCTATGTGTACCAATTTTCACAGATAAACTGCAGCGCCATCTAGTGGCGAATTAAAGTAATAATATGCTACAGTGCCATCAAAGGGCGAGTTATATCAAAATGAATAACGATAAAATATTCTTCGTGTTTAAATATGTATGTATACCAATTTTCAGAGCGGTCGGTTTAACGCTCGAGAAGTTGATAGCTGTAGTACTATCTAGTGGCGGGTTAAAGTAAAAATGTGCTACAGTGCCATCTAGTGATTAGCTGCGGCCAAATGAATACTAAAAAAATATTCTCTCTGCTCAAATGTGTAAGCATACCAATTTTTAAGGTGATCAGTCGAACGTTTTTGAAGTTAGTGAGGAGATCGCCATCTAGCGGCAAGTCATAGCATAAATGGATAGCGTAAAAGTATTCTGCGTGCTCAGATATCTCTGTGTACAATTTTTAACGAAATCAGTTGAACGGTATTTTCTTAGCAAGCGGTTGAACGGTACAGAAGGCGAGTTGTATCAAAACGGATGAGGCGAAAGTATTCTTCGCGTTCAAACATCTATGTACACGAATTTCCATGACCGTCAGTTGAACGGTCCTGAAGTTATTGGTTTGAAGTGAGATCTAGTGGCAAGTTATAGCAAAATGGATAATGCCAAAATATTCTCCGTGTTCAAATATCTATCTATACTAGTTTTCTTAGAGAACAATGTAATTCCGGTCAAGAAGTTGGTACTCTGCATTGCCATCTAATGGCGAGTTAAAGCAATAATGCGCGGCAGTTCCAGCTAGTAGTGAGCAACAGCTAAATGAATTGTTAGAATATATTATCCGTGCTCAAATGTGTAAGTATATAATTTTTTATGGCAATTAGGTCGAACGGTATAGAAGTTGGTGAGCTGCAACGCAAACTTGCGGTAAGTTATAGTAAAACGGATAGTGTAAAAATATTTTCCGTATTCAAATATCCATACGTACTAGTTTTCGTCAAAATTAAACAGTAACATATTAAACGATATTTTCATTGGAAGCGGCTGAGAATCGAATGAGGAATTCGAAAGTTCTCGTGCAAGAACCAAATTTCATGGTGATCAGTGAAACGGTTTTGGAGTTTTTATACGTCGTACACGCCCACAAACATTCATTTTCATGTTAATAAATCTAAGTTAAATCGTAATGACGAAATGACACTGTATAAATATAGGAAAATTTCGCATTATTATTATTTATTTATTTATCTGTTTATTTACTTTTTTACGTTTTTAAAATACACTTTCTCTTGTATGAAAAAAAAAAAAATAAGTTTTAACGGAATTTAGACATTAAGCGTATAAGCTATTTAAAAGAATTTAAATTAGTTTTTAAATATATATATATATATAAACTTATATTTATTACATGCTAATCAACTTTGTATATTTTTCCAAAATCATATTTTTTTTTTATATATAATTCTTTCATACTCACAAATTTAAGGTATAATGTAAAAGGTGAATTAGGAGTATCATAGCTGACTGCAAGGAATCGAAATGAAGAAACGTCATTAACAAACGTATGAGAAAGATCACAATTTAAATTTTAAGGATACGTGTCATTTACAAATCTAAAACTCCCCAAACGCTACGTATTTGCTAGATAATGAAAGACGCCATGGTATCTGCTATGGGTAAATGCGTAGTACGCTTCTGCACCACCAAGTTCATTTGAAAAATCTTTTATCACACTTGTGAAGATAACAAAATGTAAAATAGCTTCATTACTATTAGAAGTCCGACAATTTTTAAAGCACCAGAGGAAGTTAATTTGTCGCATATTTATGTATTTTTATTTTTCGAGTCTAAGAACTTTAGAAATAACTTAAGCTTTCGTTTCATTGTTGAATTTAGAAACTTAAGTAGCAACAATGGCTATCATACCTGTGATGTGATGTGCTGTGAAGGTGTAATATCATCGTAGGGTTCAGGAGGAGAGACGGCGCGGCTCGGAAAGGACTCTGGCGTAGAGCCCTACCCGGCCGGCCGCAACTGGAATTTGTAGTCGGGCCAAGAAAGGTAGCCTTGCGGATTTACATCCTTTTATTATCGAAGTTTGTTACTGATTATTCGGGCAAGAGAGGCCACGCAATCATCCTGTCTGTCCAGATGCGTCAAGCTTTTATCACTCTGCAGAGGTCTTGTCAGGTGACCTTGGAACCTGCAATGATTCGGTGAATCCATATCTTGCAAACATCCGGACAGCAAGAGGTTTTGGTTCAAAAATGCAAATGCTACTAGGTTAAACGGTAGCAGTGGAGACTGACCACAAATTTAGAACGAAACTGCTAAGGACTGTGTAATAGTTACGGTTTTCGAAAGCGATTTTCCTTCGTTTTCAACAACGCAGTTTAGCAGTTTGGGATTTTAGCTGGCTTTTCATTTCGTATGTTATATATATATACATTAGGATAATGTGTAAAATAATTTTTTTAACACTTCTTAGCAAAAATAATTTGCGCTAATAGCGAAAAAAAAAAGGTTAAAATCGGTAAACTGCTGGATTCTCCTATTTTTGAAATAAATAATATTTTTTACTGCATTTTACTCCATATCTAAAATTTCAAGTTTTTTGGTCTTAAAATACTGTTGTGCGCAATTTCAAATTTGAAAATTTCCACAAAAAAATCATTGTAAATCGAGAAGTACGTATAGATTATGATTATTTTTTGTAACCTTTTAGCCTCAGAAGTTGAAAAACTGCTATAAATATTAAAATGTACGCACTGTACATTTTAAAAGTACAGCTAATGGCGGCAACTTCCAAATTTCTTAGTAAGAAGGAACTGGGAAATAATTCAAGCCAATGATTGTAGAATTGACGTAAAGGTTGGCATAAGCAATACACGGCATCAGAGACATTTTTATTTTTGCCCAAACACAGGGGTGGATCAAATAAAAACGGAACAGTGATCGTAATTTAGTGTATGCGGGCGAATGTAACAAAACTGTATTATGTAGAGGTTGAGTAGGTGTTGAAGAAAAACCCTATTGATAGATGGACTCGCCCTTTCCAAGCTCGCAACCACGTAGTAAGGCTTCGCGGTCAGCCATTAGTGTCATCTAAGGGGGAGGGACAAAATCACGCTAATCTATTTTCCTTGAGTTCCTGGATCAAAGTCGAAGATCAGCACTGATCATTCAGTATTGCATTACCCTCTGGATCGTTCATGTGCAGCCATCAAAGCAATGCGTTCTGGTTGTTCTCTTCTGGAGTGGTTTTGCTTCACAATAATACGTGGCACACACGGAAACTGCACACTGAGCATGATGGCTATTTTGGTGAAGTGTGCTGAAATAACCAACTTGCAGCCCTGACCTTTCACTACTTGACTTTCAGATCTTTCGTCTTCTAAAGACGAAATGGACATTGGACAAATGGACATTGTTCGAAACTGGTTTCAATCTCTGTCGAACTCTTTCTACGAACGTGTTTTTCACCCCTTGGCGAAACATTGGGACAAGTCCTTGTGTAATTTTGATGATTACATTTGAAAATAAATAACGTCGTTTAATTTTTTGGCTGTAATCTCGTTTTAATTAGATCCACCCTTATATTTCCTACCTTATTTCATTAAATGAAGGGAGTTCTAATTAATTCCATGTATTATTCTAAAGAGCATCAATAATTTTTTGACAATTTGTGTTCGGAATGAACAGTTAGACTATAAAACTGTTGCATTTTCAGAAATATCGCATAATTTTTTGTTCTTTTATTAAACGACTCGTAAATGTGCTTCTCGTATCTTTCTTTACCCTTTCAAATGATTTGAATGCTGCATTTGCATATCCATTGCAAATATATCTCTGCGGCATTCTTCAGTGGCTTATTTACCAGTTCCTTCTTTTTATACTAAGAAATTTGGAACAAGCAAAGTTATTCTGGGTTGCCGTCATTAGCTGTACTGCTATTTAGGTCAAGTAAACTTATTTATTTATTTTAAAATATTTATAACGTTACCAGTGAGTTAGTTTATTTATATGCCTTTTGTAAAATGGAAAATAAGCTATTTAAATAAGAATGAGGTATTCCAAATTACTTTACGAAATTGTTAAACTCAATGATATTTTTATGAATTATTTATCTATATTGAATTCTAGGAATAAATGGTATATTTAGGATGTTTTTATTTAATAATAAGATTTTGTATCATAGTTTATATTTAATACATAGTGTCATAATCACATAGTACAGTAAATAATTGTATAATGTTTTTTTAGCTTTTTTTTTAGCTTCTTTTTTTTTTTAGTTTTAAGGTCACTAATACAGTTATGTACTATAATATTTTCACTAGCACATTTAGTAAAAAGTTTTACTACATATTTATTAAATGTGTTAGTAAAAATATTATAATGCATAGCTGTAATATTGACATTAAAATTCCGAAGAACACGTTAGAAAAAAAAATTGAAAATTTTTCATAATATAAGGCTTTTCTTTTTTCATCATCTAATGTACCATAAAAAAGAATAAGAGTAATAAAAAATATTAATTTATAGCCAAAAGTTAGGTTTAAACATAGTTATTTCTTTATATAATCACCATGAATATTCAGGCATTTGTCTTATCAGAAAATGTGCTTTCTGAGCTCCTGTTCTAAGAACGTAGATTCCAGGGATGTGAAGCGGGTCTGAACTTTATTGTGAAGCTCCTTCTTTTAGTCTGTTCCGATAATTTGATCAGTACAGACTAAATCATTGAAGACTAAATCATTGATGACTAAATCATTGAAGAGATGGATGTCAGTTGGACTATGAGATCCAAGGGACTTCCATCTCTTCCCTCCATCCAAGGGACATCCAAGGAAAAAAATTTCAAAATTATCAAAATTTTTGAAGTCACCTACAGCTTTTTGACACCTACAGTGACCAGCTATGATGATGCTAAATATTCTTTCATTAGTTTCAATGGTTTATACGTGATGGACAAACAAATATTTACACATTTTAAATAAGGTTTCACAAAATCTCAAAATCTAATCAATTTCTCAAAACAAAATTAATATCTGTTGCTTAAGTGACCACATACCTGGTCACCAAGTGACATTTTATTCGCTTTAGTCGTTATTTGGTGATCCGTAACAAATATTTACCCATTTTGAAAAATTTTTCGCAAAATCTCAAAATTTAATCCAAATGTTTCAGAAAATTCGTCGGCTGTATTTTAAGTTTAGTGACCACCTATCATGTCCCCAAATTTCATTTCAATCGCTTAACTCATTACTGTGTGATGAACGAACAAAAATTTACACCTTTAATAGATCTAATTCAACATTTCAGCATTCAATGGAGCTAAATTAGTTGTTCGCTTTCGATGAAGAAACGCTGAGCGATGATTTGTTTCCCTTGATCAATTTAAACAATAAATCAAGGTTCAATATTTCCATTCAATGGAGTGTAACTAGCTGCTATCTTTCTATGGAAAAACGCTGCACCATTATTTGGTTCCATTGATCAATTTAAATACCAAATCATTGTTCAACGGTTTTCCAAAGAAAGGTTGCAGCTAATTCAACACCATTTTATGTTGTTGTTAGCTACTTTTATTAAAAGTGCACGCATTTTGAATGCATTTTCGCCAAATATCAAAAACGAATGAGTAGTTTTGAAAGTTTTTACACCTATAGTTTAATTTGAGTGATCCTCTTTCAAGTCGTTTAATTTGCATTAGTCATTTTTACGTGATGTGCGTCAAAAAAAGCGTCATTGACGGAATCACAAAATGACAGACAGACATACATATTTTTACGGTAGCACTGGATTCCCAAATGTTTGAAACGGATAGAAAATGAAAAATTTAGCTGTACGGGATTTCAAAAGTCCTTATTTTAATAACATATACAAGACAAAAAAAAATTAAGTATTCACCGTTGTTAAAAATAATTACCCTTAATGTGGCCGCAATAACACTATCCAAAACCTGAAAGTCAAATTTCTTTCTGTGCCGTGAATTTGCTATTGTACATCTCTAATAAGTAGGGTAATCTTATCATTAACTCTCACACATACTTTAACTAGTATTTTTTTTTTTTGTTCACTCTCACAATCAATTTAAATACATTTTCTTTGCTTTTTTAACTCACAGTTTTGAAATACGCATATTGAGCATTGTTGGAGCAGTTCAGAACTAGCTTTAGCTGTATCTTTTCAATCAGAGAACAAAAATATATTCCGAGAAACTTTATTCCAGTAATGGATTAGATAAGAAATTAAATGGAAACCTTCCAAAAAGGGAAGTGAACGTCAAGAAGTAAAATGATAAGAATGGAATCATGCCAATAACTGATTTGATTGTTATTACGGCTTCTTAAATTCATAGTGACAAATGAAGTTTGGAATTCCGAAAAGGAGAAATAAAGTGAGAAATTTTGAATATTAGTGTTCAGGAAAAAAAGGAAGAAATTGTTCAGGGAACAGAAATGCTGTATATTTCTGTGAGCGAGTCGAAAGTTTCTGGAATTTTCTCTAATACTAATCACGAGATCGTCTTATATTTGTTTGTAGAAAAAAAATATACAGTGAAACGTACACATAATAAATACCGTAAATTCCACAAAAGCACCTGCCCCCCCCCCGCCCCATCTTCAAGGAAAATCGCGGTCTGTGGAAGCGAATAAACGGTATAAATCGGAAATATATTACGTCCAAGCGCCCCATCTATCTTCAACTAAAGCTGGATTCATACACTCCGTTCTGTACCGTCAAGACTCAGCCATAATGTCAAGCAGCGGAGAAAAGCGGAGAGAATTGTTCTGACGTCACACAACGCTGGCATATGGCGTGATTACATTGGTGTATTTACTGCAGCTCCGCAAGCTCGCTCGCGGACAGCCAAAGTTTCAAAACGGCAAAGAACTGAGAGGGAGAGCGGAGGATGAGCCGTCCGAAACGGCCAGTATGAATCCACCTTAAGGGGCGTTTCTTCGGTATTTTAAGAGCAAACGAGTCACGCAGTGGTCTGGGCGCTAAATTTCGTTTTCATAAGAACATGGCAAGTGAAGCTGCATCCGGCTTGGCCAGTGCTTGGGAGGATCAGCTCCCTCTCCGTTCGAATGCTATGGGACCGTACACGCTAATGGGAGCTGGTGCACGTAAAATCTGTCGTGGCTCCAATGTCCTCCAAGTTGTTAAACGATACCTCTGGGGGGTGCCTATTTCAGAAGGGTTGGTCCCTCCTCTGGAATTGGCTCAAAATTAGGAGACCACCGGGCTAAAATCGGACTTCCTTCCACTGGGCCAACTAAAAATGGAAGAAGCCCCCCCCCCTTCTGCCCATCACCTCTCTGTCTAGAAAGATCTGGCAGCACATGCGGTTATTTTTTGAATAATTACTAAAAGGCGATAAAAAATTCTGCAAAACTTATTATTTGACAGCAAACTTAGTTTCATCGTCTTTTTTTTAACTTTTAGATTCATTATCGGCCGTTTTATAAGATTTGCGTTTAAAACTTATTTTAATATCTTTCATTTGGTAATACACGTTCCGGAATTTCTTTTATGTTAGTTCTGAGACCATAATTTGTGTCTTTAAAAAGCACATTTACTTCAAACAGTCATAGATTTAAAGTGTAAAACACACTGAATTTTTGAAATATTAGCATTAGAGCGATTTTAAAAACGACTGTGAGTCTAAAGATAAATAATTCTTATAACCGATGAAAATGCTAAGGAAATCTACCTTCAGCAAAATTCATGCTCACTACTATAGTGTGTAGCGTTCACGATACAATCTTATTTTTAATGCAATTCTTCAAAACAATTTTTCAGTAACTGTTTAGTTCAAAACCTTCAACGCTACTGGGAACTCGGAATGACCTGAGCAAGAAAAAAAAACTGACAGAAAAAAAAAATCAAAGCGTAATTCATCAAAATGTCAAACCATTCTCGTAGTAAACAAACAAGACCCATTTTTATTCCCGCTGCAATATATGCTTCGAGAGGTCTATGTATATCTTTATTTGAATTTAAAATTTTTCCGATTTAAAATTTGGGAGGATGGGAAGGGGATTTTTGCCTCAGTTTTGTTTAAAGCGTTTTCTACGTTTATGGGTATAAGTGATATAGACGCATGAAATGCTGTAGAATGGAAAAAAAATAGATTTTTTTCCATATTTTATTATTATTGACGTGCGTGGAGATGTGCTGAAATAAATGGATTCTATGTAAACGATCGCTATTGCTTTTGTTTATTTTTAAAGCGCTTTTAAAATATTTCTCTACAGGGATTTTTACCCATCTACTGGAAAATTCATTGGAAGGGAAATAAACAATGTTTTGTTTTATGCGAGCAATAAATAAAAGTATTTTTTGTACAATACATTTCAAAGCTGTTTAACGTATGATAAATCGGTTCATTTCATGCACTAAAGTATCTCTATTTTAAGAGACATCTTTCTGCATTTAAAATTTTACGACTCACGTTTAGTATCTTTCGCATCTGTAAATTTGTATTTTTGAAGATAATTTACATATAAATGTTCTTCAATTCGACTAGTTACTTAAAGAACATTGATTTACTTCTGACGTTTTACAAAGCAGTAACATTAGTTTCGAATTTTCATGTGTAGAGCAAAGACAATGTTATGGATTATTTCCGTCTCTTTCATCAATAAAACAATATTATTTGCCTGCAACAGCAATTATCTGTATAGTGCTTCTGTATAGTATTTTGTTACATGGGTACAAAGATCTATCATAAATATATGTTAAAAGAACTATTTTTAAAACATGATGATCACTTTCGATTAATGAATACTGGGGTAATTTAGATTAGTTAATTCTTCAGAAAATGAAATTTTGAGAATGGAACACCATTATAAATAAAATTTCTAGCATTTATTAGTTTCAATTTACACCTTCCTCTGGATTTGAATTATAAAAGAATGAAATCTTGAACCTTGGCTATTAAACTACTACACCTTCATAATCTGCAAATTTTGATCAATTAGTGCACGAGATTATGACAAACATACAATTTAGAGTTTCAGAGATTAGTTAAATAAACATAACTTTTTTTTATTTAAAAATACTGTAATGGTCTCAACAAAAATAAAAACTTTATATAAACCACTTTACTCACTAAAAAGTTTTTAAAATTGTTCTTTTTTTCATTGAAACTATGGAAAAAGTTATTGCCGGTAACTTTGCATATATTAGCTGTCTGTTGGGAATTCGGTTAATTATTTAAAAAGTTATTCTATCTGAAATATTAATTATATTCAAATTGTAAATGTATAAGTGTTGTAAAATTTATTTAAAATTTGTGTGTATTTAATCTTCATCAAGCCATAACAGCATATATACACCCTCGAAAAAAGGTATTCAAGCAAGAGAGAAATTTCCTATTTTAGATTTGCGAATAATAATTGAGTTTTTGAAAAACGCACAACTTGATAGAAATATAGAAAGTCATACTTTATACATAGCCTAATTCATATTCTTTGATAAATAATTTTTACCAACGTAGGAAATTTCACTCTTGCTCGAATACTTTTTTTGGAGAGTGTACTATAGAAATTGCAGTTAAAAGTTTAATACTAGCAATTTTGATAATATAATAAAATTAGCAAAATTTAAGACTGACTTTCAAATTATGTCTTGTTTAAAACAAATTACTTCAAGTTAGTTAGTTATCAGGCGTGATAAGAGAGCATGCAGGTTTTAACGCTATAGAAGCATTTACTAACTGACATATAGATGTGTGTTATAAATTTATAATAATATTTAAAAGTTCTCCACCCAAGGAACCCCCCCGTAGACAGATGCCCCTCGTCTAGACTTGCCATAACACACAAACCAAACCTTATAATAAGATACTTTATTAAGCAGCAACACTCCTTCAATACTCAAAAATTCACTTTAATAACAGCGGTCCCTTGCACATACGTCAGCAGATACTGCTGTCAAAATGCTGCGAACAAAAGGTAAAATCCTCTCTCAATCCACGGTATCTGTGATATAAAAACAAAATCCATCTCACTTGGCAATGTAGCAATAACAGTGCCTACAGTCTCTTTCAACGGCCCCGGGGCTGTTTTCAGGGACGTCACAAATAATCAGAAAGTAACAAGTGATGTATACACTCTGGTACACATCCCAGCTCCTTGTCTGTCTGCTTATGCATTACGTTGAAAAAAAAAAAAAAAACTGCGAGAAGCGAGAAAGTCACGGACTTCAGAGTCTCATCGAATTTTCGACAGGACATTTAAAATTCAAATATGACTCCTACATTATACACATTTGCCATGCGTACTCTATCTTCTCCCAGATAGAAGGAAAAACATTATTTGTTTACTTTGAGGAGCTTTGACATGCTGATGGATTACTCGGATTTTTTCTTTTTCCGTACATTTCATGCAAGGTGAGGTTCAGTAATACGCTCATATGTTTGCTGCGTTGCAGGAATACGCAACACTAAGTATTGTTTTCTAAAGGGTTTTTTCCATTAAGAGTGATACAATTTAAAAATTAAGAAAATACATAAATCATTCAGTGACATACAATTTCTTTTTATTTGAAAGCTTAAATTATGCCATTAAGTAGGAATAATAATATTGTTCATGTGAGCACCACGACTTCTCTGTACATTCCGTATTCTGTCAATTCAATTTTCCATCACTCTTTCACATAAATTGGGTGTTATTTCAAGAATAACACGTTCAATGTTGATTTTTAATTGCTCAATTGTTATTGGATTATCAGCATAAACTTGTGATTTAACATATCCCCAAAGAAAGAAATCACAAAGTGTTAAATCCCAAAAACTAAATAATGTCGTCCATGAATTCTCAAATTTTTCTCAGTATTCACGAATGAACACTGATTTTGATAAAACAATTTAATAATTTCGAAACGTTGTTCAAGCGTGTATCTTTCCATGATTAAATGGCATAGTATACTAAACACAAAGCA
The DNA here is from genome assembly GCA_038373885.1 of Cheiracanthium punctorium. NCBI lineage: Eukaryota > Metazoa > Arthropoda > Arachnida > Araneae > Cheiracanthiidae > Cheiracanthium > Cheiracanthium punctorium. The sequence continues at coordinate 34,791 of JAWZYV010012302.1, read as the reverse complement.
CATAAGAAATGTCAAAAAAGAATACGCAGTTTTGCCATTCTAACCATTTGAAATTGTATCAGCACTGTTGAAAAACCCTTTACTTGAAACTGCTCAGATAAAACTCACTGAACATATCATTAGCAAGTACGAATTAGGAAAACGTGATGGAAAGCTCCTGAGGAAAAGTGAAGAAAAAGTGTTTTTATCGCACGTGCTTACTTTAATTCAACATACATATAGGATTTTCAAGCTTAATGTTTGCCAGTAAATAGCATATAAATGCTACAGATAAACACTTTACCTCTGTAAAAACTTGCATGGGGTACAGTGTTCGTTTATACACTAAAAATATTTTTTTTAAATTTCAAAATCGAAATTTTAAGCAATTTTTTGGTTTTATAATTTAAATCTATTGATACACTAAAAAGTACAACTAAACACGATTTTCTTTTTATTGCATTAAAACTGTCGAGGATTTTTTTTTTTTTTATAATTTGCAAACGTTTAACTATAAGATTTCTTTTTATAGACTATATCTGTCTGAACTGTAAGTAAGCTGCTTGGATGATTTAAAGGTATGTACACTCGACTGCGAAAAGGTCTTCGATTTACAAACATTTAATTCAACTACCCATAAAGACGGATATCACTTTATTTTTAAAAAATACTGTTGAATTTTAAATGTTGAACTTTCTGAACTAGACGGTAATAGAATCAGCTTTAGAGTATGACAACTTCTTACAAGAGCCTGTAACTATTCATACACTACTCAAATGAATATTCAAGTATAATCTAAATTCCCTGCGTTAAAATCGAATAAGAAATTATTTTATCCGCAAACTATTAACTTCAATTATTAATTCTTGTTAAAATATTCTATTTTAGAAATTCCTCATTTCAAAGAATACTATTTTCTAAAACTATATACAAAATATGCACTCTGTCAATTAAATAACCAAATGCTGGAACCCTCAATCAAAAATGCACTTGTTGGGACGTTTTTAGAATTTAGATCTAGTTTATAAATTTCAGATTAAATTTACAGAAAAAATGGGGGTTCAATCCCAGGCGCAAAATTTCCAAATCTAGTTCGTAATATTTAATAATGCGGTTTTTGATTTTCCAATAAGCATTTTTCCTACTCAAAATCATTACTTGGAGCAGTATTATAGCATTTTTTTATGTTTTAAATATAAACTTTATGCTTTTAAATTTCATAAAAAAATATACCCGCATTTTTTCTGTAAATGCAACCTGAAATTTACAAACTAGATCTAGATTCTAAAAACGTCCCAACAAGTGCAGTTTTGATTGAGGGTTCCAGCATTTGGTTATAAAATTGGCAGACTGTGTTATCTTACACTAGAAAACAATTTTCAGTCCGGTAACGCTTAATAAAATCTTGTGAAATTTTACGGTTGTTTTCTTTTAATGCTTTTTTTGTGCAGATTTTGTCATTTTTAAGAAAAGTTCTTCAATAACAATCTGCATTTCCTCTTTACTTCTTGACCATATTATAATTCAATTTACTAAGATATTGTTTTTTGCTAATGTTTTAATTTAATTTTAGATTATGCATTGTTAAAATACATTATCGATTATCAAATGCTTTTTTGAGATATTACAGGATGAATATTGCTCTGAAACATCTTCAAACTTATTTTGTTAACTAGCACAGAATTTCAGCAATTTATTACAGTATAAGCCTGATATCCTTTTTCAGTTCGTATTTTCTACTACGTCGCTTCTAAGCTTGAAATCTCTCTCAGTGCTTGCGATTTTTGAAGCACGTTTGCAACAGCATAAAGTTCACAAACACATTTTTACTTTCTCACCTGTTACTCAAAGCAATTTTCTCCCCTTCCCCCTAGGTAAACCTCAGAACAATTATAAAACCTTAATAAGTTTTACTTTGAAATTAGCTTCCCTGAACGAAAACATTAGGCAACACGCTATCTCATAACGCAAATTGAGCAAAATAATGAGTAATTCCAGGGATTTTCCGATTTGCAATCTTACTTCCAAAAATTATCAACGCGTCGCACAATAAACTGAAAATTAGCAATTACTTAATTGCTAAGTAATGATTCCTCTTCCGAGCAGTGCTTTTGAGAATGATGGGAGTTCTTAATTGAGACAATTCAAATCTTAATTAAAACTTCTTTTTAACTGAAAAGTTTTATGAGCGAAAATATGTAGGAGAAGATAAATAATCCAGATGGGAGATCAAATATTTGTTTTGCTGCAAAATCCTCATTTTTCACCGATGCATGAAATTAATGATTAATCAACCCCAAACAAACGTTTCTGGTTTAAAAAAATGAGTCTTATTAACGCGCGGAGTAGTGAAGATGTATTTAAGAGAGTTAATATTAGTCAAATGAATAGAAAGTAGATATTTGTGAAAATCGTTCATTTCAATTTATTTGCGCATTTTTTAAAGTTTATTTCTAGCGTCAAGGATAGGTAATTCAAATCTTGTAAATTTATAAAAGTGGCATGAACGAGAAATGAAATATATAATACATGCTGATTGGAGACAATAAAAGTAACTGCGCCTCTTTAACTCGACACTAAAAATTTAAGAAAACGTACCACATTAAAAGTTTTTTTGAAAATGATATTTAAAAGGATTTCCTCTCAGAAATTTTCTGAAAAGTACGGATATATCAGTGCATATCAATCTACTTGAATAACTAATCTACTATAATGTATGTACTTTTGGTCAATATTTGCATAACTGAATGGAAAAACTCAATGTAAATTTCAGCTAGACATCATAGAATTTTTGTAATTATATTGATAAATGCAATTTTGGAATAACAGTTGACACGTGAGTAAAATTTTAATGTAGGGCAGTTAGATAAGTCCGTGTGAAATCTAAACGATGATTCCACCATACCGTCTCAGGACTATATCCGTTTCCTAGTGAACTTTGGAGATTCTGTTGACGAAGATTCTTTCGGATGTATTTCGGATGTTCTTCGGATTAAATGATTTTCTGAATTATTTTCGTCGAAATTTTGCTAGGTCCCTATTCATATTTTTTTCGACTATTAATTTAATAATTCAAAATTCATATTAGTATTTTATTTAAAAAGTATAATAATAGTCAATTATGTTTGGGATGTTTAGTCCTAACAGTGAGGATAAAAACCAGCTACTTCAGTATAAATCAGTATTGAATAAGATATGAATTAAAATATAAAATAAATGTTAACTTGGGAGTAGGAAAATTTCGGTAGCTCATAACGCATTCACTCATTTTAGTTCAAATGTATTGAAAATTGGTATCCATGGTGAGCTAAAGTTTTGAAATATGAAGCGAAATCTCGGTGTTGCCATTGAAAAAATAAGTTGGTGCATATTTAAATATGACGATTGTACCTTATGCAAATTTTATGCACAGCAAAGTGTACTTTATTAAATGACTGGCATGTGTAAATTCGCGGTAATACAAACACGACTGAATAAATTGCAAGCGGATTTTTTTTCTGAGCTGCATTATCGTCGGGACATACGTTTCGGGTGAAAATTCACGCCTTATCAGCTACAAGAAAGTTTTGCCAACTGTAAGAGCAGATGAGTGAGTTCTTACTCCTTTGCTCCTGCAGAGCTCTAAAATAGCGATAGACTGTGTGCTAAACTGGATAATTCACTAGTTTCATGTAATATAAAATTACTAAGTAGTTCAACTTTATCGTAGTTGTTATTCGTTGTTTAAAAAAAAAAAAGAAAGAAAGAAAAAGAAATACTGGTTATGCTACGCCAAATCAATGGACAATGCCAATTCGAAAAGTTATTTCACACTTAAGAATTGAAATTTCTGAATTAGTATCATTCATCCATCTTTCAACAAAGCATAAGTGCCCATATGAATATTTCGGGGGGCGGGCAAGTCAGGGGTTCTGCCTAGGGAATGCTATCCTGCACTGTTTCCCGTCTTGCAGGATTTCGGGATTGAGATTTATTGATCCCGCGGAATCCCGCAGTCCCTCGGGATTGACATTTTATTTAGCTGGGACTTCATTTCAGCAGAGAAAAGTAAAAAAAAGTAAGATTTTAAGCACTATGAAGTTTAATAATGATAAATTAATTTTACGAGATAATTAATACAATAACTTACAGAAATATGAAAATTATAATCATGAAAAATGAATCATGAAATGAATTATGATTTTCAGAATAATATTCTAAGTTATGTCTTATGTTAGTTTCTTAAAATCAGGAATTTACAGAAAGATACAATTTATAGATACATTCGCATACTTATGTTATTTTCTTAGTTGCTGAAAAAAGAACATATAAAATCGAACAAACCCAATGAATCATTTCCTAGTCTACATTTAATTTTAGTCAAATACTTAAAAGTGTGAATTAAAAAAATTAAAAACTAAAATTAAAACTTTTTATGATTAATTCGTGACTGTTCGCTAAGTGATAAATTAGTATGAAATATTTAAGTTCATTTGGAGATTGGGAAGTTCGCGAAAAATTTAGATTACGATGATTAGATTATGATGTTTTATCCAGATTTCCATTGAAAGATAATTAAAAAAATAAAACTTGAAATATAAATTTGTAATTATTGATTCTTTTATAGACATTTTCGGTTAATTGATTGGGAAAGCAGTGTGAAATTGTAGTGAAAAATAATTTATTTCTCAGTGTCAATCCCGTAGGACTAGTCCCGTAAACATATGCGGGATCCCGCAGGATCCCGTTCCCGCGGAATTGGGATTGCATTCTCTAGTTCTGCCCGAAGAAGATACTATATTTTAGTGTTGAACTACATTTACGTAATAGCATTACGCAAACCAGTACGGTAATGAGTATTTCTCCTAGGAGATAGGGGACAGGGAAATCCCTGTTCATAGGTATTGGCGGGTGCCCATGAATAGAAGTACTGCCCCCTCTAATTTAGTTTTGACTTGTACCAATGTATACAGGGTGGTCTTTGATCTGCTAGTAAGTGAGCCCGGTTGCTGTGACCTGTTGTCAACCTCCCTATCAGCCGATAAACCACTGATCACTAACTTTGGTAACTAAACTTGGTAAATCAATAAACTGGTAGTAGTTCAAAATATTTTGCGATTTTTTCTCATTTCAGACAAATATCATTAATTTCTTTTTCAAAATAATTTTTAAAAAATTCATCCCACTTAGCAGTTTTAATAAGAAACAATACAGGTAGTGCTATAGAATAAAATAAAAGTGAACAGCTTAATTGAAGTTCTGTGATTATTTTTCTCGGCATCTCTGAATGAATGGAAGCACTTAATTAACGCAATAAAAGGCTTAGAATTAAAATCTCTGCACCCTTTTCCTAAAAGTCATGGATTACTTTAATGAAAGCCACAACCGTGAAAGATAGATAATATATCGCACATGAAATGAAATATTTATTTTGCTGTAAAAGTCCATTAACGCTAGTCTATAAGCGACTGGAAGTGCTTCGATAAATTATTGATAGTTTACGTTCACCGAGATTTGAAGGAAAATTTATTGGCAGCGTTAAATATACACCAAATGTATTTATACAAGGTCTTGCTGTATAAATTAATTCACTTTAATACTATGCTGATAGTTTTAGGTAAAAAGTATTTCTAATTGAAATATATAAGTTGTTTTTACCCTCCGCTAAAGAGGGTAATAGTTTTTGGCAGACGAAAAAAGTCGTGGATGATAATTGATAGTAAATAAAATCTTACAGATCTCACGGAAATTTGAAACACACCAAGATCCGACACATGATTGGAATAATGGATACTTGAAAAATTTCAAAGTAACGTCAGATGAAACAAAAGGGGAAACTGTAAGATTTTGTCAGAGCGTCTGCGACTGGCTGTCAAGTTCCCGAGGTTCCGATTTCATTTTTCAGAACTTGGATTTGTTTCCAGAGTCGCGTTCAAACTTTTGTCCCTCCTCGGAGCAAGTGGTGGTGTTCTGTCGTGGCATTTCTAAAATTTTCATTTTTGCGGGATCAGTGTGAAATAGCTCGTAGGCTTGGTATTTCACGCTCTACTGTTCAGTATTACATCGTTAAATATCAGAAGAATATACCCGGGACTGTTGTTCAAGGCCGCGCTGGCCGTCCTCGCCAGTTGTCTAATCCGGAAGAAAGTCATCGTGAAACTAACCGTCTATTTATGCAAAGAAAAAGGGAAGATCCAGATTTTCGTGCTCAAGAAGCGGAATCCAAATCCAGAAGACAAGACAGAAAACGTTTACGACTCTGTCTAGATATACCATCGAAAAGACCAAGAACAGATACTGATCTAAATGTAAGGTGTGAAGAACTAGAATTTCGTAAATTAGCTGAGAAATTTTTCGAAGCTGTTGCTGATGGTCCAATCCACCAATGCTATTGTTGTGATCGACTGTGGTTCAAAAAGTCAATAAGAACCCATTCCAAAACAACTTTACTGTCCAAAGGAGCGACAACGGACTTTATAAAACTAGTCTTTTACAAAGATATCGGTGATATTGGCAAATTTTGCAAAACATGTTACGATTGTTTGATTAAATTGACAATACCAGAATTAGCTATAAGCAATGGCTTCGAATTCCCCGAAATACCGGATTGTTTAAAATACTTGACACCACTGGAAGAACGGTTGGTTTCTCCCCGTTTGATTTACATGCAAATACATCCTGTACATGGCTGCCAATACAAATTAAAAGGTTCTGTCAAAAAACCTCTTTAGCGGAGGGGAAACTAATTTCAGCTGAAGGCTGAATATTTTCCTTGAATATGAGGTTTCTATTGGTTCATTTTTTTTTTCTTCCTTCTTCGCATTTAAACTTAAATCTTGATTCTCTGTTGAAGTTTCTTTTATAATTTTACCCTGCACAGCCGCATAGGCGCATAAAAAGTTGAAAGTAATGAAACTAATATCACAGAGCAAAATAAAAATACTTAGCTTCATTTAAGCTTAATGATTATTTTTCTTGATCCCTCTCACTGATATACATGAAAAAAAAATCACCGCATATGATAAAAACACCCAATATGGTAAAAATTCCCAAACGGCCAACCAGTGACCATGTGAATAAGACATTGGACGTTGGTGGATGTCTGAAATATGAAGGTCCAGTGGTTTGGCTACCAGGTGACTGTTGATCCGTCGGTCTGCAGTTTTGGATAGTTTTCCCCACATGTAACATGGCGTTAGAACCTTCTAAATAGTCTCCCGCCCAAGGCACTTTCCCCATTAAGCACGTGGCTCTCTTGTATCTTTACCTTAATACGACAACAACAGAACACGGAAGCAATTATAATTTCGGAGATTTTCTCGAATTTCTAAAAAAAATACCTTACAAATTGTTATTTTTTTAATTTTACTTAATTTTAATTGAAACTCTATATAGCATTCAAAAGTATAGGAAGCTTAGGAGTTAAAACTCACGCAGGGGCAGCGTAGATGACAATCGGTCGGATCACTGTTTTTTAAAGAAGGGTATCATTTAAGAGTCTCAGGTTTTTTTTATGATAATGGGAACATGTTTGACAACCCTGAGTCATGGTGCGTGTATTATATAAGTTAGGTTACTTTTCTCATTTGATGAAAAAAATGTTGTTTCATTGAAGTCATTTAAAATTTCAAGAAACTGTCTTTCGCTAGTTTTTCTGTTCTAAAATAGTTAAAACGTAAATAGTGTTTGTTAATGAATTATTTTGGGAAATTCTAATAAATTCATTTTAAATTGGTCAACAGCACGTCGCAATAAACTGATTTTTTTTTCTTTTCAATACGGGCAAATCTACAAGCACGTCCTCAGAAATACAGAGTACAGACATAAGAGCAGCTTGACAAAACATTTGGGGGGGTTGAGGCCCAATTTGAAAGACACTTTTCTCGGAGCCCTGGCGGTATGCTTATGAATACAGACATTATAAGTAACTCTAGACTTTCCAAATGATTCATAGCCACAATTTGAAATGTTTCGAAATGGGTTCTTTGCCGCTTGCATATAAAAATTAGATTGGAACAAGCCTCTGGAAGAGGAAAATGTAGTAAAAAAAGTATCGCCCCTTACACTGATCGTAATACAGCAGAACCTCGATTCATTGTTTTTTATGGAGTGCGTAGGAAAAAACGTTGAACGCGGGAAAACGACAAATGTGGGTTCGAGTCAAAATACGAAGAAAGCAATCTTGGTGCATACAAGCAATGACTGTGTACCAACAAATACTAATTTGTTACAAACTTGTAAAATAAATAAATTGAAGATGAAAACTAAGAGATACACTTATTTTAAAAACTCAGTCATTTTATGAGGGGTTTTTCATCATTTTGAAATTTCGGAAATTAAACAGTAAAATTTCAAGATTTACAATATTTTTCTGTTTCTTTTAAGTGATTTCATGTTTGTATAAAAACGTTCATACAGTTTCAAATAACGTTATTGCTTCAGACAAACTTCTTACTACGGAAAAAGTGCTCGAAATACTGGTATTAAACGATAAAATAAATAAAAACTTTGTGAAAAAACACACATAAAATGTTACTTATTACACGATACGATCGTTTCGACCAAAAATGAAGATCGAAAGAATTTTTGGTCGGAACGATCGTATCGTGTTATAAGTAACATTTTATGTGTGTTTTTTTTACAAAGTTTTTATTTATTTTAAACTTCGTACTAGTGTAGACTCAGCCTCATCGGCATAAACAGTATCCTCTGCTTCACCATTTTTTTTTCATTTTTTGCATCATCACACGTTTCTTCCATGTTTAGGATACTTCATGCCTCACAGTCTTGATTAATGGAAATATAATCATTAAATTTCACGCTATACACATCCTCTTCAGCACGCAACCAGTGTTCATCTGATCATCATCAAACCAAGAAATCATTCCAAGAAGGAATTACAGTTTGGATGCAACATGGATCCACCTAACGTTCAATTTCATTTTGGACAGGAGAAAAATTTTACAATTATGAAAGCGGGAAAGTCACTTTTAGGCGACCGATAGATGCGGGTTTCTTTAACGTTATTCAAATACAATTTGTGCAATACCATAAAAATAGAATGATCAATGCGGAAAAACGATGAATGCGGGAATGATATATCAGGGTTTCACTGTATTATAGAAATTTGACGTGAAAGTTACTACGGTTCGAAAATTGATGTCCCCAAAGAGACAGCTCGTAGGCGGTTGGCTGAAAGTAACCTGATTGGTCATTGGCTTACGAAAAAGCCATGCTTGAACAAGATCAAACAGTAGAGGTGACTGCAATGGGTAAGAGAGCAATTGAATGTGACTGCTGTTTACTGCATTCAAATAAGTACTAATTTTTTAACTATAATAACTTTGTAAATAACGATTTTATTTATTTTATTTATTATCCTGGCGTCCTTGTCAGACACCGGGAAGGAAGAACAGCGAGATCTACTGCGTTTTTTCACGGCAAAAGGAATATCAGAAAGTGTTGTCAAATGTGAAATTTCTTGCCATGTTCGTTTCTACAACACTGCCGAAATTTCGCTGGGCAGCCCTTACACACTCTCCATGCAGTCCAAATCTCACCCCATGCGACTTTCATATTTTCGAAGCCCTGAAGGAAGACGATGCTTTATACAAAGAGGTACACGCCTAGATGCAATCACTGTTCCATTGGCAACCTCAAACATTTTGTCATGAAAGCACTAATCGCTTCCATTCACAGTGAGATAAATTTATCAACAGTTACGGAGATTACTTTTGATATAATTAATAGCTTATTTACTTTTTCCATCAGTCCCGTTTTCATTGGACTGTTCCTTAAGCTAACAAAATCCAGAAGCATATATTTACGCAAACACTTATTGTAACTAGAAAATACAAATGTAGTATCTTTAGTAACTAGCCCACATAATCTAGTTTTTCTATATTTGCTTTTTCATATAACATATATACATATATGTATGTATAGATGCACATGTTCCAGACGTATAATTTTGGAAAAGATAATGTAATTAAATGGTGTAGTCTGTTCCTGAACCCTATGCATATCTTTTACAATCAAATAACCAGACCAATGACTTTTGAGAGACGCTCTCTATCCAAGTCATTGCAGTCGCAGCTGAATTACAGAGGAACGATAAAACAATATAAATTATTACCTTCGACGGAACTGAGTTCCTCTATAAATCTTCTACTAAATAATCTATTTCCTGCTCATGTAGACATGAATGATTGTGCAGCTTTCATAGCCCAGTCCCGGTTACAGGAAAATTAATAAAGAGACTGTGACGTTGAGTTGTTTACTTTGTCCCGGGGGGAAACGTCGGAAGTTCATCTGATTTTTACATGATTCGTCAATTTTGAAAGAGCAGTAACTGTTTAGGCTGAAACACTTAATACAGATCTAATTTGCGGATTGTGAGGATAAAAAATTCACTCATTCAATTCATTCTCTTTCAAAAATAAATGAATTATGTAATGTAAATAAATGAATATTAAACTGACTGTGATATTTAAAATGCCATCGTTAAATAACGTTACTTCTTAGGCATGCGATTTACAAAATGGCTTTTTTATTATTCTTGAATTTTATTATTAATTGAAATGCTGCTATAGATCTAAATGCACTTTTTATAAAAGAATTGAAGGTAAAATTTGACATAATAGTTGTCTATTTCTTAGTCTCGGGAAATGCTGTTTGTGGTAAATACGATCCATCAGCTATCATTGATTTTTCTTATATTCAATCGAATTTCGAAGTTTTGTCTACTGCATGAATACTTTATCAAAAGCTTTTCAGGGAATAAATTGAAAAATAGAACTACTTGACCTATGCAACTTTTACCATAAGTTTCCAGAAAACCAGGATGTCTCGAACCCAGACTCCACATATTATTCTGTTACTCCAATAATATACTTTCGAGAACTCTTTCAAAGCAGAAGTGCAGAAAAAATTAATAAACCTTTGTATCTCTAAATTTTAAATATCCAACGCGCAGGCCTAGTGAACACTTTTGAACTTTGTAACGCATTTTTAAATACCCATTTTCCCCATTTTTGCTACAACTAGATGCTTATAATGTCCTTTTACAAAATACGAAAAAAAAATCAAATTTTGTTGAATTTTTCTTCAGCCTGAATAGTTATTTTTATTATTTTTAAAATACGTTTTCTCAATAAAGTTTACCTTCATTACTTTTACTCACTGCAGGTAAAACTTTTTGGTAATTTGTTCGCCAGTGTAGATCTCATATCTTGTACAGTGACTTCTCATAACTGTCTTTAAAATTAACGTATTTTATATAGAGACCAGTGGTTCTCAACCTTTTTCTCCCTGCTTTTCCCTTATAAAATCGGAAAGAAATTGGCGAACCCCTTGTGCAGTCTTTGTGTACTAGTATATTATTTTCGCGATCCGGAATATAATAGTTGTACTAGTATATACCGTTGTGTACTAGTATATTATTTTCCTAACCGTCGGGGGGTTCGCAAACCTTCGGCTGGAAACTGATGATCCAGATCGATGTATTTTTTATTATTTGGATAGGACTAAAAGATTTTCTATTCCTGCTTTAAATTTAATACACACACACACACACACATACATACTTATATATATATATATATATATATAGCATCTCACTGTTTCTTCTCCTGCCAAAAGCATTTTGTATTCCAGCTCTGCGTAAAATCCACAGTAAACAAATTCTTTATTCTAAAACCAATACCTCATATTTTTATTCTGCTTACAATAAATGCACACACTCCAAGAACGGATATCGCTTTTTTCATGAATCCAATTCCGAAAAACCGAGTTATGCAGGTCTACAGTTCTTGAAAAAACATCTCGCAATGACCTCAGGACATAGCGTTTATTTTGAATCACCTGCCATATATAATATATAATTTCTGAAAAAGAAACTGTTGACATTCTTCATTGGCTTGGGAAATTATTAGAATCTCTGTGAAAATCTTCTCGATATGCGATAAGAAAAATTGTTCATTTTTTATTTCTTACAGTAAAACAAAATTTCCGAACCCTTTACAGACGACTGAGCATTCGTTCACCGAACCGTCTAAATGAGTCAACCGAAGCGTACTTCCATAACTTTAGCCTGAAAAAAAGGGGGCAAAATGACAGACTGTTTTCTAAGAGCAACATACCAGCAATAAAAAGTAACTCACAGATAGAAAATTTGAAAAATGGGAATTGACAAAGCAATAGAAAAAGTGCTGTAAACCTGCATTTGATCAGAATTTTTACCAAAAAAACAAACTAATTTTTTTGTGTGCACCAAGTTTAATATTTTCGACAATACATGCGTATTAAAGAAAAATAATTACCTACTTTGGAAATAGTTTGTAAAAAATATACAGAAAATTGATGAATGTCATACATTTTTAGTCAATTTGTGACACGCAATCACTAGAACTGAAATAAGTTTCGTATATTTTAAATCAAATTTTATGAAAGTGTCTTTTATAGTAAAAATTGAATAGAAATTAAAATTTACTCTTGACATGATACATTCAAATTAAAATTTGTATATTACTATGACACCTGTACAATGAACTCAACGTTTATTAATCTAAATATAATTAACCTAAAACACTAAATTTGGATAAATCGCCAAGAAAATGTCATTATTTTCAGAAAACCATCTATTGTTTTATATAATGTAAGTTCTGCCTAATTTATAAGTGCATACATAAAAATTAATTTTTAATTCACACATAGTATACATAAAACCAGAAAAATTTGCATTCATTATATTTAAGATTTATTTTTTTTAAATCAGATGGTAGTGCGCAAAAATAATAAAAGTTCTCTTCCAACAATTTTTATCTAAAGAAAAGCTATGTTTTTTATTTATTTAATTTAAATATAACAAAATAAAATTATGCAAATGTTGAATTTCGAAAATTAAAATTTATTGACATTTTAATAAAATTTACCTAAGGATAAAGTGCATGACACTTTATCCTTAGGTAGGTAACTAAAGCCTTATGTATCCTTACTTTTAGTCATAGCCTTTTATTTATATTTGCAATAAAAAAATTATAAGTGAGTTCTAATTTAAGTTATGATAACCAAGAAAAAAAAAGAAGTTTTAAACACATATTTTGCTTTCCCATCTTGAAAAAAAAATTGAAATTCTTGATAAATCTTATGATACTGTGTTCTTTTTTTCCTGGTAGTATACGTGTAGCAACCCTTTCATTTCGTCCTAACGTATAAATATTAGGGAGATATCTGCATTGAAGCTCATTATAGTGCACTTTAGAATCCGCTTAATGAACTATGGTTTAAAAGAAAATCCCGTTTAATGAAGTAAATTTTCAATGTACCAAGCCATAGTAATTTGCAACTGTGATCCCAGAGTAATGGCAAAATTGCGTGGCAAAATTGCTATTCGTGCAAAATTGCTATTCCATTAAGCAGGCTTGACTGTGCTTATAAATACAGGGCAATTACAAGTGGAATAACCCAACTTTAAGAGACTATATCTTCTAAACAATCCACACAAGGAAGCGTTCCCTATGAGAAATCAAGGAGTTCCATTAAGTTTGTTTGTATCACGCAGAGCAGATTTCGACGATTCTTTACATTATGGTCAGTAAGAAGCCCCACTTAACTTCCTCCGATAATTTTCTTTGAGATCCACATAAAAGACGTAAAAGTAGTTTTTTCTCGCCTCTACCAACTCGTATTATATGAGTGAAAGCAAGGATAACAGCAGACATTGAAACAGGAACACCAGATATGCTAAAAACAAGTCATGGACAAATCCTGCTAAGCTATAGTTATCGCTCGTGTTTCTGATGGTGGTTACATTGAACAAACATAACTTTAAGTTGTTAATAACTTTACAATGTTACGTTTTACTTATTTTTTACCGAAATTTGCGTATCTTCTGTAGTTTCGTAAACACAGTCAAAGTCGAAACATTATTCTAATGGGGAAGACATTCCATTATCCGAAATCAAATTGACAAATTACTTATTATAGTTTGATACATTGAAAATTTATTTAATTAACTGAAATATTCTTTTAACCGATATTCCATTAAACGGGTAAGACTGTATAGCCCTTCAAAGTTGGAATTTTCATTTGTAATCACCCTGTACTGATAGAAATAATTATTCACATACGCTGAAATACAAACGTTATGCTGATTGAACAAAAATTTGGTCGGTTCTATTTCAAGAAATATTTTTGTTGGACAAACAAAATTTTTGTTAATTCAGCAAAATATTTTGTTAATTTAACAATCATTCTGTTAAAATCAACATTATTATTCTGTTGAAATAGCATCAACCAAATTTTGTTGAATCAACAAAATTTCATTCAATTCAACAAAACTTCTTTTTCCCTCTTATTATTAATAAGAGTGCAATAGGTTCTACGCTAACTATATTTATACGCTGAACCTAACAAGCATAACCCCTGGAAATCAAGCACTCCAGACAACATAAAAATGCACATATAACCCAGTTTTATATATTCCAAAAATATTCTCGATTTTCGTCTAGACTTATCCGCAAAATCTGTAAGTTTAGAGAAATTTCCACTCTTAGGTGCATGATTAATGAGTTTGTTATTCGAAGAAAAATGAATAATTCAAAATAAAAATGCTTCTTCAGATTTATCTTGATAAGCGCATTTGGGGGGAAGACTAATTAATCACTGGTAAAGCGCGGTAAAAATTATTGCTAATGTTCATGCATTTTTTTCGCAAATAACTACACATAAATGAATTTTGTTTAAGGCGTCTTACAGTACTACGTTATTCATCGCTACCTTGCAACAGAATGTCTTTTATCAAAAAAGTACATACTGTTTCGAAATATTCTCAGTGGGTGTACTTTAAAATAGTCTAAACAATATTCGACTAGTCGAAGCACTATATCTCACAAAAACTACAACATTTTAAACACATGCCACAGTAAATCATTAAATATCACAAGAATAACACTATTCAAAATGGCAATATCAATCGTATAAGCTCTCCTTGCTGTATCCGCTCTATTAATAGATTTCCAATCAGGACGTGACGTCGTATAGGACGTGACTGCATATTTCTGGATTTTTCTCGTAACGTCTTTCGTAATTCCACTACTTTCTTTTGGCCGCCGAAGTCAACAAATTTGTCGCCAATCGGTTGCCAAGATCAAGGGGTCACATATTCATTTCACTTTCAAGAATGCCTGTACACTCTCTTTCCAGCAACCCGCATTAAAGCAGGTAAACAACTTTGCAATTTTGCAACACTATGTACTTGGGAGTAAAAGATGCATTTACTTTACACGGGATAGTTCGAGGCTGTGATATTGCGGTAAAATTGCAATCCACACTGGGGAACACTTTGCCAGTTTCAAAATTATCACTGTGCATGAGGTGAAAGTGCACGATATCAGTCGATTTGAAATTATGGAGGAGGAACTAGTACTCCGCAGCTTTCTCTTCCCTACTGATGGGGATGTTTAAACTAAAAAGGATTTTTACGGGATTTTACCCTTTATCTACTGAACACACATTAATGCGGCCTGTAGCCTTTATCTACTGATTAAGAATTGATAAAAATACCAACTTGAAACTGATTTTTTTTCTTCTTGTTTTAGATAAACAATGAATTATCAATACTGATTAATGTAGCATAAAAGAAAATTTAGAAAACATTTAATAAACAGCAGCGATACATCCGATTACTGTTTCATTTACAATTAATATGAGTCTATTTCAAGAATATTTCACAAATAAAATTGAAAAAAGTCCAGTAATACTTTGAATGACACACTTTAGGGAAATCTAATACTTAATCATAAAATCAACGACTAAAAATTCACAAATGCTTATATAATTTTTTCGTTCTCTTGGTATGACAATAAAGTGAGCGGAAATATATCCATTAAAAACTATATTACTTTAATAGAACATGTAGTCATGAGATAAATTTGATTAAATAAGGTGTTTGGTAGTTATATTTCAAAGAAATGGTTACAATGAACTAATGAATTTTGTTTAAAAACAATTTTATTATTACGGTACATTTAAGTACCATCAGTAGATAGAGGGTTAAAGCAGCAGTATTTACGGACTTTAGAAGTCATACCGTCCTTCAAATTTTAAGATAATTTGATTTGAGTCGTTAGGATATTTTAGCTTCAACAGCAAACCAATAGTAACACATCCTGAAATCTATGCGCAAATGTTAACGCTCGAGCATGAAATGCGTCTTCTTCTTCTTTTTAACCCTTTAACATGCAGTGTTCCCGCTCTGGGAACACCAAACTCTAACGTTTTGACTGTTGCCAGTCACGTAGAATAAATTTGATTTCTATAAAAATAGTTGCGGGTGACATAGCTCCACGAGAATCCTTTACTTTTTAGCACGTCACTTCCCGCAAAAAAATTGTCACGATCGTTTTTAACAGTACTGACATCTGCCGAAAAATGGAAGAACTCGAGAATAGCTGGATAGATTGCCCAATGCTGAAAAAAGGGCAGCTGTTGCCATCGCTTGACTTAACTACCAGCAAGATGGCGGACGATCGAAACTTTCATCGCGTGCCACAGATCTAGAGACCCTTTTTTGACGCAGCTGGCTGTGATGAACGTTTCAATCGTCCGCCATCTTGCTGGTATTTAAGTCGAGCGATGGCAACGTCTGCCCTTTTTTCAGCATTGGGAAAGGGTTGCGCCTCAAAGGGTTAAGCGCTACAGCCTGTTACAGGCGAAGGCTGTCTCTCCAAGCTTTCTCCACCTAACCCTATAAGGCGCAACAGCTTTCCATCGGCTCACCCCTAACATTTTAAAGTCTTTTTCTGTGCTATCTAACCATCTAGTAGGGGATCTTCCCTTTCGGCGTTTTCCCTCTATTCTTGAGAAAGTTATATATTTTCTGGGAAAAGAATCATCAAATCTATAAATATGGCCTAGCCATATTGCATCAAAAAGAAGGTAACTCGAATATTTTTGTCGTCCACACCATGCACTGCAGTCTTTGTTTAGATTCCCGCGTCTGACACCAATGTTTCAGAAAACTCTGCTTAGTTTTCGGGTTCGTCTCTTGAAATTCCTGTGCAGATGGACTAGTAAACAATCTAGTGGTAAAACAACTAGTAAACAATCCAGTCGGTATGTCGAAACACAAATTTTATTGATTATAGAACATCATCGGACAATCTGCAGTACAAAATTCACAGGGATTAATGCGAAATAGCATGTCTCATAACAGATAGCTTAGCACAGAAGCGTTCTCATATACTGTATTTCACACACAACAAAATACATTCACAGGCTAAAAATCAGTGGAAACTCTCGAGGAAAATCATCGACAGTTCCTCAGGATTCAACGATTAAAAATTCACAAACAGTTTCAAAAACAAGCTTCACAAAACAAACGAAAGATCGCTTACAATGCACACAATATAACTGCAGCAACTGAACTGAACTTCTGGGTGTGGTCTTCCCTCATATATTCTCACCGAAATCTCTAGCAATTTTCTGGAGACCGCAGAAAAATTCCAATCTATTGCAAACTTTGATTGCGTAATAGAAATGCGATTGAGTAATACTAGGCTATTGTGTAATACTAATGCAAGAAAGCAAACGTTACAGGCCCATTAGTAAAATCGCACCAAATATCCCAAATGTCACACAGCTTGGTAGCTTTTTGGCGAAATACCGGCAAATTTGGGGTTAGAAATAAGTCTCCAAACGAAATATTGAAACCTTTAATGGTATAAGTTCTCTGGAATCTACCGTCACACATGGTTACATATTGTATTCTAGATAATGTTGACAATAATCCTCATGTCTGTTGTCATGAATGTTCGTCGAGCAGCGTAGATATCATTGATCTGTAACCTAATGGAATTTTCTGAGCAATGTTTTTCCACCTACAAATTAATAAAATTTAAATGATGTACTTTTATTGAACACTTCAACTCATAAAAATAACTCAATTTTTATGTAAATGTATGTGCCCACATTGAGATTAAACGACAAAATGAATTAATGTTAGCTTTCTACAGTTCAGAAAATGCGCACTCAGCTACAAAAGTATTTTCTGCTTTGTACAAACAAATAGAATGATTTCTAAAGAATGAAATAATAGCCAAGCAATGAAATAGCAGCTGAACATCTAAAATAAGTATTTAATATTTTATGAAATTATTAAATTGGATACGAGAAGTAAAAATTTCGAGGTTTTCTTCTTGATAAGAGTATGGATTCTTTCCAAAGTAAATTTAATAGAAAGGAGTAATTTTATTTAGGTTCAACGTATACTAATATGTCTGGAAGGTGAATAACTTGTGTGTCATTTTATTCGTTTCGTTTCAGAGTGTAAAGGGATTTAATTTAAATATTTTCCTCTCATTTCCAATTTTTTATTATATCTATCACTTATTTCATTTATTATGTAGTATTTTTTTTGTAGTATTCGTAAGGCCTCCCGCAACCCACAAGTGTTTAAAAAAATGTCCAATATTTTTCAAACTATTGATCGAAATCTATAGTCTGGCAACTTTTCCCTGCCTCTTTGGCTGGTAATCCCTTAAGCCTCTTGGAAATGAAAGACCGAATAAAGTATGCTCTTAATCACAGAAAAATGGAAAGACAAAATTAAAAAACGGGAAACGATAAGACCGTAATAAAAAAATGACAAAAATTGTGCTACACACCATTAACACATTGTTGACGAAAATTTAAATTTTGTTTCTTTGCGTGATATTCTGATATATTTAAAAATATTAAATTTGGTACAGATCGTTAAAAACAATTTGTAAAAGCTTTTTGAACTAAACTCTCATCATTTTCCGTTAAAAATATTATTAAAAAATTGTATAATATTATACAATGTGTTTTACATTTTATACCTTACGCAACTGTCTAAAATTCTTTCACATTTTATGCACTAGATTGCATTTTTTGTTACCAGAGTATTAATTTTAAAATACACGAAAAACACATTGTTATTTTGTTATTGTTTGTTTCTTATCTTCATAAGGGTAGCAAGGGAACCTGCGCTAATCTTCTACATTCTTTTTCAACTTCCGCGACAGAAAATTAAGAAATTTACACGAGTATGTTGCAAAATATTTTAATCTTTGCGTTCAAAAAAGAATGTTAAATTCAGTTTGAGAGGATTTTTCGGATTAATTTTTAATTTACGTAAAGAAAAAAAATATGTAGGATAATGTTTTTCTGTTGTGGGAGCTTTTTAAGGAAAGCATATATGATAATTTACACGAAGATTCTAATATCCTTAATAAAGCATTTAGTGAAGAGCTTTTACTATGTAAAAGGAAAAAAAATGTAATAAAAAATTATCCACCAATTCGCGTACGAACAGTAATGATCCTGGTTTTTTATAGCAGTCGCCATTGGGACTTTTAATACTCTGTGAACTTTTGAAATGGGCAAAGAATGCAAAGCTCTTTTCACTATATAAATAAGTTCTTGCATGCTTAGACTGTAATTTTTCATAAAAAGTTACTGCAAATAGAAAAAATAATGTATAAATGTGTTGCTGTGGAGCTTTAAATTGGAAAAGTACTTTATGGTATACACGTTTGTTTTAGCTAAAGAAGCCATATTTTTTCCAGTAAAATTGCGTTAACTTAATTAGCTGGAATTCAGCGTACAGTCATTTTCACGTTCAAATAGTTAATTATTTGGTTGTAATAAAATATGTAAATATATTTTTATTGTTTAATTTTTACTTGGAAAACAAGATTCCATCATCTGTGGGAATGCATTTTAGTTTCTATGTATTTTGCTTATTAAGTTATGTAGGAAACCTTAGGGAAAATCTGTGCAAGTAACTGTTGTACAAATAGCTTCAGTATGATAACAGTTTATTATTTTAGTAAAATTTTCTCTACATTTTAGAATAGAGTGCACAGTTCAATACATGATGAGAGAACCTCTAACCTCTTACAGATGTACAAAAACAATGTAAGATTAATGAAAAATTTGCAACGTTTGTTTGTGTGTATGCTTGAATGAACTAATTTCAGAAGCTACTAGACTCTTTGTTCTGGGGAGGGGGAGTACAAAAACTATTCATTGTGTGAAAGATTGTAGGCGATATAACATTAAGATAAAACCCAAGTATTAATAAGATACAATACTGTAGCAACTAATTAGAGTCAGATCGCTCACAAGAGTCATTTGTCTCGGATCACCCACTTTCCCGACTCATTCGTTTCAGCAGTCATGTATCGAATCATCTTAGATTTGATTAGTATTTACTGACAACCTTCTTGCCACAGTAGTTTTTTTCCCGAGTTATCACTTTCTTGTCCCAGTGTCAAATTCAAGGTCTAACCTTCGGAATTCTTTTAATTAAATTCAAACTGTTTCGAACAAAATCTCGGCAGTCTACTAAATCAAAGTGAATAAGGCTGTTCTGGTACGTGAAGGAAGATAAAAATATGAATATATTAGTTATCAATGTGTGTGTGTAGATAATTACTACTACACTTACTCAGATTTTCATCATGCATATGAAACATTCATGTATAATCCAAAAATTCAGCGAGTCTACATTAATCTAAAATTTCGTAAAAATTGGATATTTTTAATCTCAAATTTGGTAAATATCAATTTTGATTATGATCTTATAAAGACTTTATATCAATAATTAAATGTTTTCCATTCATTTTAAAATTATGAAAAATAAGTATTCATGATTTTCATAAAGAAATGTTGCGATTTTATATTTTTGTAAAGAAAACATCATTCTTGCAGTATATGGCAGTATCATCAACAGGATTTTGCAGCCGTACATAAATAAGTAAATAAATAAATAAACATAAATGATCCTTTTCGTTTAAATTCCTGTTACTCCTGAAACCCTAGTACATAATTATAACTCATGCTGCTGCTGACCCTAAGATCCTTGAATTTTACGACGTTATGTCAGTAAATTTTATGAACGCAATGCACTCTACAGCAGTTTGTGACTTCAAATATGATTAACAATGTGCCTTACTTTTTTTACCTCACTGTAACGATTCATCTGTGACATATCACTTTGCAATGTCGCTAGTACGTCACCGTCCAAGATTTCTCTAATAGAATTGTGATTTCACCTTGGGGGTCGAAAGTCCTTTAACGGCCCTTTGGATTCACAGTGTGAATTATTAAAACAAGAGTAGTAGTGGCTTTCTGATGACATTGTAAGTACAGCGACACAGACAACCGCAACGTTCGCGACTGTGTCACACTGAAGCCACAAGCTAATATTTACAAACAAGTCACACTGTAACTTCTAAGTAACGTCAAAAGTTATTCTTGTATGACTAGCCTGAATCTCAGCGAAATGTCAAAGTGAATTTTTATGCTTCTTCCTATTGTGACATATCTTCGAGGTGATTTCAAATTCTGGCCGCGATACTGATCAGCTCCAAATGTAAATACTTCCACTATTCGGTTTTTTAATGTTTTGACCTTCACCTAAAGTCTTTATTTATCGCAATGTGCTGCACCATAACTTTCTAGCTGCTGATCGGTGGTACACTGTGACTAAAGTAAGTACCCTAAAAGAGCACAGTGACCAATCTTCGAAATGCAAGCCATCATCACATTGATGTTTGTGGTGTCAATGTTCTTGCTTAATAATGTCCTTCTGCAATTTCACTGTGACTTCAATATTAGGACTTATGTCATCGTGTCACTTTTTAAATTAGGGGAAGGTGACTCGAAATGATCCTAGCAGGCAAAACGATCCGCATATGTTTGTTTAGAGACATACATTGCTATCATCTATGTAGCACATAAAGTTGTTGTGCCAAGTCTAGAATGACGATATTTAAGCGATCGGTGTATTACGTGTCTGAGTAGAGTTCTTCAAAAAACTGGGATTTTTCATAGCTCTTATAAGGTAAGTACTAACTTTCCTATTCATTTAGATATACAGTCTTTAATATGCAGAAATGTGATTTAATTTGCTGAATAGAGTTTCTGTTTAGATGGGAATTACACTTGTTTAGTTTCTTATAATTCTGGGCGTGTTCCAGTAATACGACCTGAAGTGGGTAGCCATACTGCCGGATAAAATGATCCATCGACTGAAGAAACTCCAGTACCGGATCTGAGAATCATGGCAGCTCTTCAGACGTTCGCAAAATGCGTGACTGACTTCCTATTACATTATTTAATTTATTTCTGCGTTTATTGTAGGTCATAATTTTTAAAATTATAATTTCGAAATGTTCCATTTTATTGTTTGTTACACTTTTTTATTTTACAATTTTCATAAAATAAATTATTCATACTATTATATGATTGTAAAACTTTTTTCATTATGTTTGGTCGTAATTACTTTTACATCTCTTATTTTGCCAATGGAAAACAATTTACAATTATTTTCAATTGTAATTTGCGATTTTGAGGATTATTTTGCGCTTGGGTGTCGGTAAAATAATCCGTTGGACTCCTTTTAAAAATTCTATTTCTCTCGTTACTCAATTTGGGTTTAAAATATTATTAAAATATGTTTAAGGTGCAAAATATAGTGTGAAATATCGTGGCAAAGGGCCAAAGTTTTATTTAATATTTATGTTATTTTATGCAAGTTTTAACCTTAAAGGGATCCGTTTGGGCCACCTTCCCCTATATACAACCGCATGTTGATGTCTAGTGAAGTCCAGCGGAGCCTGTTAGTGATAGTTCTTCAGTGTGACACGGCGACGTCACTGTGATGTTTCTGTGACTAACTAACTGTTATTATTTAAAATTTTATTTTATAACTACGAAAATTTTATTTCCACTCCAACTCTTGCTTAGTCTCCAGTTATCTATAGCTCACTGCTATTTAAAAATTAAAAAAAAGAAAAGAAAGAAAAGGAAAGAAAAGAGTTTTCTGCGCCAAAATTTTGATTATCGATTTATCCCCTTGTCAGAGGATATGAAAAACGACAATTTTATAACTTTAGAAAAGTTAGATCAAGTTAAATCGATCCTTGAAAAGTCAAAGTTTTCCTAATTCCAAGAAAAAAGGAATGTTCAATAGTATTTTTTGATCTTAAAATGTACAGAATACAATTTTTTCTTGCTGTGAATAATTGATTATTACATTTAATTTAATAATAACAAGACGTCGTTTCACTAACTGTTTGCCACAGTTCCTGTTTTCGGTGGGAACAAATATGAAAATGCAACTGGACTTTCAAACAAAGGATTATTCCTAAGAGGTGACCTTTAAAAATCCTTTTAAAAGTAAGATGTTAGAAATGAAATAAAAATATTTTTATCTAAAATTAGCATAGTTACAGAGAAATTCAGTCTATTGAAAACAATGTGATTATCACCTTTTTCTTTGTTTTAAAAACCTGTGTCACAAAAGTAAATGTCTAATGCTCTAAAATTGCTTAATATTTTAGAAAGGTATTAAATGATATTTGAATAATTATTTGAAGTCTAAAGAGGTGTTCCTAGCAGCTAGAGCTTTCTTCCAAAAGTTAAAAAATTTCTTGTGAAGTTTGAGTAATTAATTTAAGGAAATATTTAAATACCTCTAACATTTTCTTTCGTGATTATTTTTCTACTGTATAGTATGCAAGAAAGGTATATGCGTTAGAGAGTAAATCATGCTTTATCTTTTACGCTCTCTATCATGATATTTATTATACGATACAAATAAATACACCTAATAAGTTTAAACTAAATCGCTCAAACATCCAAACTGCCGCTTTTGTTCAGTCTTGCAGACTTTATACATTTCATTTTTTTGTGAATTTACAAAAATATATCCCTTTCTTTTTAATCTCTATTCGCGCATTCGAAAGGAATTAACTTTTTCTCTGCAACAGTCATTTCACTTAAATCTAAAAACAGATTTATTTGATTACCGAAATGCGCAGAACAAATTCGGGGATTATCCCCGAAGCATTGGTCTTCAAGATAAAACGGCTCTGTCTCTTCCCCGTTCCGACTGCTTGTTTGCTAATCTCTTAATCCCCTTGGGGATGAAGGATTAATTAAAATATGTTCAGCATTACAGAATGTTGAAATGACAGAATGTAAGGTCGAGATTAAAAGTATGGTTCTGCAAGCAAATGTGCTATTTAAAAAGCGGACTTTTAAAAGGTTTGTTTTTTTACGGCAGTTTCGTTGTCTTTAAGTGCTATAAGATATCGTCTCTTTTATGGGAAGAATGCACCAGTTAAATTTAATCGTTTTCTGATTTCATTTGTAATGATTATTAGTATTCAATGGTTATATTCTAAATCGTATTTAGTAAAAGTAGAAAATATAATGCGAAATAGTTGCTATGACACTTTCTTTTTCCGTTTCAATTGAGTCTCGTGTGAGACAATCGATGAGAAAATTTGTTTCAAAATATATAAAATAAAATAGTAAATATTATCAACGTTTTTATTATTTTGTTTTGTGCAACTAAAGTAGGGTGAAGTGGGGTAAGTGCGCTACCCCAGACAGCACAGCAAACTTGCATCAAACTTGCAGCAAGCTTGATTTATCAAGTCAATAAACTTGAATTAAGCTTGAAAATTTCAAGCGTGTAAGCTTAATGCAAGCTTGAATCAAGTATTCAAGTTTACATTTGTCCAGCTTGCATTAAGCTTGACATAGCAAGCTTGAATCAAGTGACACAGCAAGCTTAATTTCAAGCTTAAAAATTTTTTCCTAAATACACGTGCCGCCCGTCGGCGAACTCGCCCCACATATTTTATTTTTCAACACATTTTCCCCTCTATGCTGAAATTTCGAGTTAATTTAATCTGTTTCCATCAAGCGTCCGCGGCTGGGATCGAACTCGGGACCTAAGGGTTGGGAGTAGGGTAGTGCCCAATGGGTTAGGGTATTGCCCAATGCCGATCTGCATCTTTTATTTTTCCATGGGACGAATCAAAATTAAAATTATGTTATGTGTGATTTATAGACTCTACTAATAGGGAAATAAGAATAATATTAACTTAAAAGCAGCACACGTTTTAAAACTTTCAATATCGCGACACTCATGTTGGGCAATACTGGCCAAAATCAAAACAAACGACTGATTTTGAAATCAATTTCGTAGTATAATTGTATTTTATTTTGAAGAATTTCCATATTTGGAAATATAGAATATTTTTTTAATTCTATTGTCAAGTACATTTATGACTGATGATAAATTATTTGTTATGTGGATGTGGTTTTCCAAATCAAGCAGTCATCATGTTGTATTCAAGCTTGACAGTTCAAATGCCTTCTCCAAGCTTGCTTCAAGCTTAAAATGAATTGAACTGTCCAGCTTGTATTAATACGTCAAATTCAAAGACATGTCAAGCTTGATTTAAGCTTATGTGCTGTCTGGGATGTAAAATCGATAGTGTAGCTTTGATGAAGTCTAACCACATCATTTTTAATGGCGCAAACTTAATATATTCACCATACAATTTCAAGGATATTCTTTATTTTTCCTGAAACTTTCATAAAAGTACATTAAGTTTTTCATGTTGAAAAGAAATTTTAAAGTGTTCTCTACCGAGTGCATGCACTTGCCCCATCTAGAATAGTAAATGCATTTTCTGTCTCTTTCTCCTATGATATGCAGTAGGAATATGGTGGAGGATCAACCATCTAGAAAATTTTGAGAGCTTCCTAACACTTATTACAGAACCGAATTATCCCTCATAGTTTTGGGGAAACGAACTTTTTTATGCGCCGAGAAAACTCAATCGTTAAAATTCTCAAAAAAGTGGTTAAGAATGCAAAGCTAAATTAAAATAAAATTATAATAAATAAAAGTTTAGGAGCATGATTTAAGCATAATATTTAGATGGTGTGGCAAGTGCACATTTGGTGTATACAATTGTCTCGTACCAACGAAAACAGGTTCAAATTCACAACGACTCTTGCTTTTTAAACAATTGTAGAGGCAAACAAAATAAAAATATGACTGAAAAGTACAATTAAAATGTAAAAGAAGAGCCAATAAAAATCAAAAAGTATTAATTCATTTTTTCAAAATAAATGTTTTAAAAAATCCTTGAGAGCTCTCACTCGGGGGATAAATGTAACGATCTTAAAAAAAATATATGTCACAAAGCGAAATCAGTCATGGAAGTATAGTTTTAAAATATACATAAAATAAAGTATGATTTTAAAAAAAGGTTTCGGTGCAAATCCCATTCCGTAGTACAAATAATATGCTATTCAGAGTCCGCGTATGCTTTTACTCCTCCTCACTATACGTATACCACTATTATTTAAAATCAAAATCCCCTTATAGTTATTTTGTTTGTTATAAAACATTTTATAAAAGAGTTAACTCTTTTTTTCAAACTGAAAACTGGTTAATAAAATGGAATTTGTTTTCGATTTAACTAAACACTTTCAAGATGATATTTCATTGCTAATAATAAATAACCTTGTAAACAAGTTTCTAGATCCAGTAAATGTCTACTATAAGGCGAAAGCATTTTGTATCCAAATGGTTACTCTAGTCCATTCGTACTAAACACATTTAATACTGCTTGAATGTTGTGGTAATAAATATTTCAAAACAGTTTTAATCAATCCCAATTAATAGATATCCTAATTTGTATGCTGAAAATAATGGGAATGAAATGAAGGGGAAAAATTTCCGATTACGTAACATCAAACTATGCAAACTATTTCCAAATTAGAGCCTGCATCAGCAGCTAAAATACAGTTAGTGCCATCTGTCGGGGAAATATCAAGCTATTTAGAAATAATTATTAGACAATAAATTAAGCAGGGTTGAATTCATCTTTCATTAATGCCATGAAAATTTATGCCATTTTGAAATACAAAGAACCTTCGCTGTAAAGTATAACATAGGGCTAAAATACCTGAAATGTATGCTACAATATTCCTAGTAATTACTTCGTTAAGTATAAATGGCTCTATAATATAAGATGTAGTTTGGTACAATTAGATTACTATAATTATAATCCAAACAATATTCTACCTTTTCTCTTTTTCCAGTGGAATATCTTTGTACCTCATACAAAAACATATTTTCTGTAAATTTTCCATCACTGATTCGTAATTTACCTTGTTTTATAGAAGTTTTGGGTTATGTATGGATTATTCTGTTCAAAGTAATGCCATTAACACTAGTGAAAATCCTCAGTATTAATTAAAGCGTATTTGAAATAAGTAATTCGTTCAAAATAACGGAATTCAAAACAATGTTTTAAAATGAATTTATTGCCAGTAGAAAATGTATAATTTAACAGGCAAAACGGTTTGTTTCAAGAGCTAAACTATTTTTAATACTGTTTAATAAAATTTAGATTTGAATGGATCTGTTTAACACAAATTAAAATGTATTAGTAACAAGTACTTATAAACCGACACATATTTTAAAAGTTCACTAAATTGAATATTCATTAATTGCAATCTGCTATAAATGACACTGAATTAAAAGAAAAAAAATCAGGATAAGATAAATGTTTATTCAACTATACCTGATGTATAGAAATATTTCATTATTCTGAAATGTTTTTTCAATGTCATTACAAAAAGCATAACATAACATAAAACTTCATGTAAAATTATAAGATTTCATCATATTTATGAATTTATTACAGAGTTATTTATTGTTATGTTACAAGCTAGTGTTATTTGTTATTATTGTTATATATAATAGTGCATTATTTGTTATTATTGTTATTATGTTACATTATTGTTATGTTATTTATTGTTATACATTGTTATGTGTTGTTGCAGTAGTAGAGAGTCTTTTGAAATGGGATTTCTTAAAAGCAATATGCACACTTATTATTTTTATATTCTCTGTGTGAAAAGAGTAGATCGATCAAGGTTCGGTGGTAATGCATATTTTATTGGCAGGTAAGCACCTGTTCGCATTTTTACCACTGTTCTTTTGTCTTTTCTAGCAGTTAAAGGGACGAACTGGATACTCGGGGTGAAAAGGGAGCAAATACTCGTTTCACATGTGCCATGCGTTCCAATAACAACGGGAGGAGGAGGAAAGAACGATATAGTCAACCTTGGTCGGCCACTTTCTTTTGCATGAATCACAGTGATCACAATTCGAGACAACTTACGCCGGACATAAAAGTTTTGGCCCGTTTAGATCTCTAATCTGGTGATGGCACACAATAAAGCCCTTTTCCCAAACTCTTTATGTTCTTTATTTCCCATTTTCATTCCGCCAGATATGTACATAGTTCAAATGATAATAACCAGTCAACTTTATCGAAATTTTAACGCAAATACAGATTTATGTTACTTTAGTATATTCCATTCTCTACTAAGGCAAATGCCTCTACCGTTGACAATACGGCGATTCCAATTTCAATTCGAACGAACCGAAATCACACATAACGGCAATTTCTTTTCCCGCCACCAAACTTTACACACAAATCTGCTATTCGAAATACATTATTCGAAATGTATTTCGTTCATATTTCATTCATCAAGTCACGTAACTTCAATAAAAATGTATTTCTTCTTCTTTTTTAAATAGAATGTAAATTCTGCATCTGTAGTAATCAACGATTTAAGCTTGAATAAAATAAAAATAAATAAATAAAAAATCCTGAGACTTATTTTCCCCCAAACAGAAAGCGTAAAATGAAATAACGAAAAAATAAAAAAATTGTCTTGAATTTTCAATTCGTCTCTGAGATAGCACATCCCTTTTCCAACTTTCCTCGAGTAACAGATATTTGAGAAGTTGATTCGAGCTGTAGAGCATCTTGCACTTAAATGGAAAAAGGAATTTCATCTTGCAATAATGATTTCATAAAATATTCTCTCTCTGGAAAATACTTATTTACATTTAATACACTTTATGAGATGTTGCCACGTTCAATGATAAAATATTTCAACTGTAATAAGTTTTCCCCTGAGTGTGAGATTTAATAATCCAAGGTTGAAACGAAGTGCTGAGCCTCTCTTCTAGAATATGCTTATACGACGTTTTTTTTTTTTTTTTTTTTTTCCAAAATATCACGCTGAATAGGGCGACCGGATTTTCCCCAAAGTGGGTAATTTCACGTTTACAGAATGAAAATATTTCGCAAGTATTCGAACCATTCGGTTAGATTTGGTTGAACAATATTGGTTGGCTTTTGAATTCGTTTTTAAGGTCTTGTCAAATTTATAGAGTTGTTATAGAATTTGTTTCTTGTATTGTAAATTTTGCTTAGGAAAAGTAGAGTAAACAAATACCTTCGACTACAGCACCAGTACTGGTCTAAAGCATTTATTAATCAATAAGCATTTCACAATTCATAGTAAATAAGTAATAAACATACGCAATAAAATAAAGCCAATTATATTTAGTCTACAGATCAATAAAAAACATGTAAATGATAGTGAACACTAACTTTTCAAAGGCAGAATTCAGAGTACGATTACTAAGTACGTGGAATAAAAATATTCCAACAGTGTTTTGTTTAAATACTTCAGATGGTATCTTTTCAATCCCGAAATTCCTTGTTAAAAATTCTTTAATACAAATTTTCTGACATGTCCATATATAATATAACATGAGTATAGTGATATTAAGCAATGAATCCATAAGAAAAATTTAATTGTTTGTCCTGTATTTTTACTGAACTATAATTAAAATTGACCACCCTTCTTTGAAAAAAAATTCCTATTAGTCATGATAATTTGCTAATATTAACCATGGCATATATTAAGGACTTAGGCTGCTCTATTTTATTTTACTTTATTTACTTATATTTATACTTTTATACTTTAATCTATTTATTTCAATGCTATGCTTAATCTATTTAGGTCAATGCATTTTTTTGTACTCAATCTCCATGACCAGTCGTTCACTTCCATTTTGTTTGCTGCTTGAAATTAGTATAATACATTAGCACTTCAGCATATCACTATATGCAGTATATCACTGCATAGTATCCAATTAACATATTCAAGTTTTTCTAAACTGCTTCAAATATCAGGAACTTTTGAAGTATGAAACAATAATTAAAAGAATACATTAGTTAAATTCATAGGTATGTAATTACCTATGAATAATTCATTCCTCTTGTTCAAGCCATATAAATTCTGTGTACATTAATACTAGTAGAAATTTCTATTTAAAAGAAAAAGAAAAACAGGTAGAGAGCCTTTTACGTGGAATATAATAATTGATTCACAAGAGGACTTATCAAATATTTACAGAGTCCTCTCTCAATATCAAATACTTGATTGACCAAAATGTTCAAGTACCAAATTACTATTCTACAACGAACCTGAAATTATTTGAAAGAAAAATTATATTTCTTTGAAATCCAAAATCTAAAATATAACAAATGTTACACGGTATCTCTGATTCCGAACTCATTCAATTCGCTGAAGAGCAAATAAACAAACAAAGCTGCTTCTCTACTTGAGAGTAAAGACCGAATTGTCTCCTTGTTATTTGAGAACCGTCGTTCCCTTCACTTTTTACAAGGTTGAAGAAATGTTCTCAGAAAATAAACAATAAATTTACTGTAAAGATTTTTTTTCTTCCAGCTCTCAGACGTAATCTGAAGATATAAATAGCATCCTCTTAAGAAAATATTTTATGGCATTTTAGCATTTCTTTTTAAGTTTTCTTTTTTTTTTCCTCAACCTGAAATGTTACGTTAGGAAAAAGCTTTTAAAGTGAAATAATCATTTTAAAAGGCAAAATGTACCCAGTTTTTAAAACGTTTTGTTAAATGTAATATGAAATTAATGGACAGGAAAATAAATATTAAACGGTTAATGTAAGTTCTCATAAAGATTAAATTGCTCAGTTTGAAAATGTACATTTCATCGAAATTTACATTTTTGTGTTTTTATTAGTTCAGATTTTTTTTCAGTTATTTTGGATTCATTAGAAATTTAATGTATGCTTAATTTAACTATTTTTAGCTACTAAATCCTATTTTAAAATATTTTTACTATGTAGCTTAAACAAATGATAGAAAGAGAGCAATATTTTTTTGATTAAATATCATATTCTTATTTAGGTTTTGAAATTTAAGAAAAATTTGCATTTAGCTTCTCTTGGAAAGATTAACAACTGATTCTTAATTGATTTCGCCGAACATGTATACTCATTTGAAGCAACTGTATTCTTTTGTAGATTTTAGCACAGACATTATTGGCTGTTAAAAGAAATCCTATTTAAAAATTTTAAACATTAAGTCTGATATTTTAAAATGCATTTATCAGTCTTAATAATCAACAGTTTTCTTTAATTATTAATAGGAATGCAAATTATTATAACTAGAAAAATATAAATATATTTCGTAAACTTCTAATTATTGTATAGTGCCGCCGCTAAAAATCTGTATTCTATACTAAAAAACAGGCAATCGAAACGTGAAATTATCCTTTTTTGGAAATCAGAGTTGTGAAGGTAATATATTCATGGGAACATAAACTTTTACATGAATAAACAATTTTTTAAAAAATATATTACTTAGTATTGCTTTTTCAATGAGCGGTAAATTTATAATACTTTTCTGAAGGGTTTTTTCTTTTTTTCCTATAATGCTTTTTATTTCAGATAGCAGTTCATATTAAAATAATGCAATCACACAAATAAAAAAAACTGTTGGTACATATTTTAAGGAACATGTAAATTATAATTTATACATTTTAGTTCGTTTCAAATTAAAAACAACCAACATTGTTCAGGAAGCAGTCATCATTTATCGATAACCATCCTGGAGTGTTTAAAGATAATCTAATTAAATTTAATAAGAATTTTTTAGCAATGATAAAGATTATTTCTGTACTGTTTTCATCATCATTATGAAATTAAGAGTTTAAAAAAAGTAATCAATACATAACAACATACGGTTTGAATATTTTTGTAAAGTTGCCTTCAAACACTAAATAGATCAGAACAAATTGTGAACATCATACCGCTAGCTGAATAATTGTCTCCATTAGATGATAACTAGTCATATGAATATGCTCTAGAAAACCTTAAAAAGTGTTCCGCTTAAGGCACTTCCCTTAAGAAGATAGCCTCGTGTAACAATGCCTTAGCACAAAAACAACATAGCTATTCTCCTAGAAGATTTTAAAAATCTTATCCTTGTCATAGAATATCTTATTTTCAAAGATTGGCTAAGAGTTTACTACGAACAGTTACTCACCTCTTGAATTCAAACCAATTAAGCCAATTATCGTATTTTATAATATTTTGTTTTTAATTTTATACGTTGCACATTACATTAAATACGTATTTATGTTCATTTTATGTAATCTTTAAACTGTATAATCAACATTGTGTTATCAATTATAAATCTGCATTAATTTAAAAAATTCTTTAACGTAGTACATTAAACTAAATTCATCGCAGAGTTATTATTTTTTAAAAGTGGAAATTGGAGTATTAGATAACTATTTAAGTTAAATTGTGGTGCTTAGACGCATTTTTCGAGCTTGATATATATATATATATATATATGTCTTTGTGAATACAAATTCTTTATAATTAATAAACGTTCATTATCTCTCTCTTTTTCAATTTTGTGTGCTATATTGAGTATATAGCAAGAGTTTTATGGGGACTAAGTTAAAATACAATTTGAAATTATATCCATTTACTTAACCATATGACATTCTGAAATGAAATGCTTTCTGCAAGTTTCATAGCCTATATATATATACAGGGTGTTTCGAAAACACTGACCTAGTCTTTTATTAAACAAAAAAATAGTGATCATATGTATATACAATAAATTACAAAGCTACTTAAAAAAAATACAGAGTTTTAAGGGATCAATTAAAATTTTCAGGAGATTAAATCTGAGAAATACAAAACTTAAATACAAAGTTTTAGCCTTTCATCAAAAAAGGATCATATATATGTTTAAACGAAGTTTGCGAAGGACTAAACGATACCAATAATAGCAAACAGTATTATGCATTTATGCAGTCTTTGTTTTCTTTCGTGATTTATGTACGACCCTTAAAATGGAATCTTTTGACGTGGTTTTTCCCTTTCGAGAACCACTGAAAAGGGATTTAAGTCAGCATATATTTATTTTAATATCTCAAGCACTTTTTAGAATAAAATGCTCAAGTTAAGTACACGATCCCATTGATGTATGAGCCACATTTTGCTAGTTGGAAATTTTTTTGGAAACATATAACTTTTGATTCTATTCAGATTTTATCTCTTGAACATGATAATGGATGCCATAATATTCTGCATTTTTTTTTTTAATAATGGATGCCATAATATTCTGCATTTTTTTTTGGTAATTTATTGTCTACGTCTGTGATCAATATTTAAAGAATAAATGTCTCGGTTAATGTTTTTGGGACACCCTGTAAGTATATATAAATATATATATATATATATATATACACACTCTAGACAACATCTTCAAAAATCATTGATATATAATATAAAACCTAACATTCGATTACGAATTCAATTATATTCTAGTAAACCGCTTTTACCTAGTTAGATACTTGGGACATGTAATCGAGAATGTATCAATAATGTCTAATTGCAATAATAAATTGCCGTTTATATAATTGCATGCTTCAACTAAAACCTATCTTACATTAAGGGTCTCCTTTGATCGGGGCCGACAGTCATATCGTACGCTACGTTTGGTAATGTGATAGATATTTTCAGACTGCTTATTACGAAATCTCCTGAAAAATAATTCAATCATTAAGAAACTAATACTAAAACACAATCTGCACTCGTAATTCAATGCGCAGTGGTAAACTAATTCAGCGTGAAAATGATAGTGGCTAATTAATCACGTTTATGGAAGGTCAAAAGACTTGTTCTCTCCAAGAGCTCTTTGGAAACGCATTTTAGTCGCACTGCTCAGGGGCAAGACATTACAAGTGTGTAAATTCCTTGGAAATGAAATGAATCAATAAGGGAATGAGTTGTGGCACCGCATAGTAAAATCAAGGGAAAATTGCTATTAGTAATATAGGGCAATTGGATATGGTGAATTTCACGGTTCTGTTATACGGAATCCGTTATAAAATTCAGTCTTTTAGATAAAAGAACATTTGGATATTCTTTGTCAATTTTTTCAAGCAGCATTAAGGAGTTTTGGTGTTTATAATGGACTTTTAATGCATATGCCGTTCGATTTTTGATTTGTAATAAAGTGCTTCTAAAACGCTCAGCCATTTCATTAATAGACAGCCACGGCCGGAGCCGGGGAGGGGGTTGATACCCAACCCCCCTCCCATAAATTTTAGTCAATGCATTAATAGTTTTTTTTATTTTCTTTGTTTCTGAAGATGAAATACTGGTGACAAAAGTCTATCGCTACGCTCCCGCTTCTTTCTGGCTACGGTCTACAACATTATTGCCTACAAAGACTTATTTCATTTCTTGTACATCATACAAAACATCGAACAAAAGAAAGTAGAATATTTGTGTTTAAATCTCATTCTATATTAACATTTTTTATTTCCATTCTTTATTAATTTTCTCTCTCTCTCTCACACACACACACACTGGTTTTCCAATTTTTGTTCTTTTCTCTATTTTTGTTTTGTAATAACAACTAACAAGAACATCTCAATCTGGTAGTGCTGCACCCTAAAAAAAAAAATCCCCCAGAATTTCAGTTTTACAAGGAAAAACTTCTCATATGTTTGTTTTATGCTTGTGTTTGTGAAGTAAAGCTTAGTGCTATATCTGTACGAAAACTCAGCGACAATTCTTAAATTATTGCGTGGCATCTCTTTCAATAAAAACATTTTTTTCTTCCATCTACTAAAAAACTTCTCAAAATTGACTTCTCAACGAAAGAAACCCTCGCTGCTCAAATCAAAACAGTAGGTACATTCAGCGGATATGCAAGTTAAATCCATATATCCAAATATGTCCCATATTAGCTAACTTAATGGTAT